>JAOUQT010330836.1:0-13439 GCA_025769995.1 Xyliphius kryptos
TGGCCACTATCCTGCAAGAAGAATGGCTTAAAATCCCTCTGACCACTGTGCAACACTTGTATGTGTCATTCCCAAGATGAATTGACGCTGTATTGGCCGCAAAAGGAGGTTCTACATCATACTAATAAATAATTGTAAAACCAGGTGTTTCGGTTTCATTGTCTAAACCCTGTATATTTATTTGTAATACTCACGGGCCACTTTATTAGACACACCTTGCTAGTAAAAGTTTGGATCCCGTTAGGCCCTTAGAACATCCGTAATTCTTCGTGGCATACATTCAACAGAGATGGCATTCTACATTCCTTGTTCGGCTATATGAGTTACTGTTAGCCTTGCTATCATCTCAGACCAGTCTCGCATCATCAAGCCATTTTTGTCCACACAACTGTCGCTCGCCGGGTATTGTTTCTTTTTCTGACCATTCTCTGTAAATCCTAGAGATGGTTGTTTTAAAATCCCAGTAGAACAGCAGGTTCTGAAATACACAGACCAGGCCGTCTGAAAAAAGGACTTCGGCAAGTTGTCTTGACCACCTCTACATGCGGTGAGTTGCGGACATGTGATTGGCTGATTTAGATATTTAAACAAGTGTACATAATAATTCAATTCAGTTTTATTTAGAACTTTGGACAATAGAGTATTGTCACAGAGCAGCTTTACAGGAATGATACACAGTTTATAAATACATATATATATATAAGGTCCAATAAGATTAATTTTCCCCCAAGAGCAAGCCGGACGGCGACAGTGGCAAGGAAATAAAGTGGGCCGTGAGCGTATATCATCCTGTCTGACGGTGATATTTAAAGACAATCACAGAAAGCTTTCGTTTAATCCTCAACGAGTGACAGTTTCACACTATTGTGGTGTTTTTGTTTGATATTACACCATTTACGGAGGAAGAAATAACTGGTTTGCTTGTGTTGCGCCGACTGACTCATCCGACACTGTAACTGGAGCGTGTAATCATTACCCGTGTCTCGGGTGACGCTGTTATAGAAAGTAGGAAACGTGGGTTGAAATTCTTGCTTTCAGTGCAGATCAGAGTGTGTTGCTAGTCATTCTTCTTCACTGCCGACTTGTTTACATAGAAGAGGTTTATTTAACGTCGGATAAGCTTGTCTCATCTGCACGTGGTTATTTGTTTACCTCCTAAAATAGTTCGGACAGTTTATATGTAGATTAATATGGCCATAATTATATGTTTATTACAGTCGTATGCATCTGATTCTGTGGAACAGGAATTGGTAATAATGACTTCTGCAGTATTGTCTAGTTGAAAGTTTCCAAAACAAAAAGTGCAATATGGCATCCCACAGGGATCTGTTCTAGGCCAAGTGTTACCTTCTGGTAATATCATGTTTATAGAATTCATTCATTCATTTATTTATTTTTTTTACCTACTTATTCCTAGTTTTAGAGTCGTGGGGAAGCTGGTGCCCACCCGGCAACTCTGGGCGCAAGGGCTGGAACAACCCTAGACAGGGCGCTAATCCATCATAGGCACACACACTTGCATTCATCCAACAACGGGCAATTTAGAAACACTAATTATGCTGTAATGCATGTCTTTGGAATGAGGGAGGAAACCCGGAGGAGTACCCGGAGAAAACCCGCTCGAACAAGAGGAGAACATGCAAACTCCACACAGAAATTTCCGGAGCAGTCCCACCCGGACCTTGAACCCGGATCTTCTTGTTGTTAAGCCACAGCACTAGCCACTGCGCCACCGTGCCGTTACATAAAAGACAGCACTGTGCAAAAGTCATAGGCACTCTTAGTATTTTCAGTGCTACATTTGTTTAGTGACGAGTGCGACAGTCAAAGTCTCCAGAGGAAGCAGCCTAATATTCCCCAAGATGCTTTGCAAACTTGCAAAATTACAAGACACATGTTGTACATTGTCCGACTGTTTAAATACAAAACAGAGCAGACAGTGACTTCCTTCCATTTGCTTTACATTATAGTGTAATTTCTTTTGTTGCTTTGCAAGTGTGAGATTCGTTTCCATACAGTACTGTAATTAGCTGGGAGGTTTGACCCGGGTCTTTTCCATACTTTTGCCCCTTTCACACACACACACAAACGCCAGGATACTTCCGCAATATCGGCTCCAGAGATTTTCCGGAGTTCTCATGTGTAACAATCTTCCATGAGTCGGTCCATGTGGTCGCGTTCACAACGCAGAGATAATGTACCCTGTTCCTAGGCAAGGGGCGGGGGCTGCAGTATGCATGGCATGATCTTCTTTGGAAGCAGGAGAGTTCAGGGAAGGCTGTCCACAAGGTTTATGAGTGTGCTTATGGGAATTTTTGATCATTCTTCCAGAAGCGCATTTGTGAGGTCACACACTGATGTTGGACGAGAAGGCCCGGCTTTCAGGCTCTGCTCCAATTCATTCAAAGATGCTCTATCTGGTTGAGGTCTGTACTCTGTGCAGGCCAGTCCAGTTCATCCACACCAGACTCCTCCGTGTCCTTATGGACCTTGCTTTGTGCACAGTCGTGGGCATGTTGGAAGAGTGCTTTACACCACTGCATCCGACATTTTGCATTGCACTTGGTAATGTATGACTTGGATGCACATGCTTGACCACGGAAACCCATTCCATGACGCTCCCTGCACACTGTACTTGAGCTAATCTGAAGGCCACTTGAAGTTTGTAGTTTTGAAGTGATTGACTCTACAAAATGTTGGCATCCTCTCTGCACTATGCACATCGACATCCACTGACCTCGCTCAGTGAGTTTACGTGGCCTACCACTTGGTGGCTGAGTTGCTGTCGTTTTCAAACACTTTCAAGCATTCAATCATTATCTTCCGCTTAAAAGTCAAAGGTAAATAAAAGTTTTAATGTTTAAAAGAAACGCAATCATATTTCTCACCATCTGTTTTGATCCAAAGGATTAATAAAGTTGACATTTTTAATCTCTGTTTTGTAAGCGCACTAATGCCTTTTACTACATTCATCTCTTTTTATTGCTGCCCGTCCAACAATCGTAGACAGCGACATTGCACACACGCAGCCAATTTCAGCGATTTTAATGTCGCGCTCCTATTGTTGAATAATTTTTTTTTAAATCGATCGGGTTTCTGCTCTTTTTATTTGAGGGGCTGCTGGATCTGGACTTTTTCAGTTCCACGATTGAGATAAATGTAGAGGGTTAACAATCTTTTTTTACAAGCTGTGCACTACCCACTCAGAATGTCACACCATTTGCAAAACAATGGTCTATACCATGAGCGTTGTTAACATGCGTACGGAACCAAGAGTCAAGTTAAATAAGCTTCAGGTTTTATTATCCTTTTAAAGTAAATATTTAAAATCAACAGGTGCAGTGTGAGTGAATGTAGGCCAAATGTTAATCACGATGTTGCAGATTATTGTTTTGTGGATGAGGAGTGACGTAATTAATCAGGGGTGCAGGGTTAAAGTTAGACACACAGAAAAAAGGGTGTAGAGTCAAAATAATTCACACCCCCCTCTCCGTTTTTAAAAAAATAATTATGGAATGTTGCAGACTTTCTTTGAAATGCAGCTATAGCAAAGCGAAATATTCACAGTTTCACAAAACATTTTCAATTAAAAAACGTAACATTTTCATTAGTGTCATAAGGCCTATCCTAGCACTTAAAAAAAAAAAAAAAAAAGAGTCTGTTGAATATGCATTGCAAATTCACCCGTTTGTTCACTGTCCACTGTACGGACAAAAACACACGACACATACAGGTTCTGTATGTACACATTCCAGTTTTAGGAAATCCTTTCTACAAGATTTTGGAGTGTATCTGTGTACGGTTATCAACACAGAAGAAGTTGGGCACTGATCGAACAGGAGGGTTTGGTTCTCAGTGGAGTTAGGGTTAAACCCGAGGTCGGTGCAGGTCACTCACGTCCTTAAACACCAGACTCATTAAACTAGATCTTTAAGACTCCAACTCTGTGCACCGGAACACAATTTAGTTGAAAACAAAGGGTCTTCCCCAAACTGTTCTCGTAAATCAGAACAATTGTATGCTTCCAAATTAACTATAAACTGTTAGTCTGAGGTTAAAAAGAGTCTCTGTGTTGATTTTCCTTAGCTACATATGAATTCTTCAGTACAGATATGTTACCATGGTAACTTTTAACGTTCCCTTTGTCGGGAACTGTGTGTTCCATGGCCTGGGGGCCACTTCTGGCCCTTTGACTGTCCCCCATCCAGCCAACAAGGTCAATAAGATGTTCAAAATTAAAAAGTACATTCGTACTACATCTGGCTGTTAATGCAAAAAAATATAAATAGAATAAAATAAAATTCGCTTTAAAAATAAAAGCAGTGCAGGTGTATAGTGTGCGCTTTATATACAACTGAACTACTTTTATTTTGCATTATGTTCAGACTCAGATTTAAATTTGGCCTTTAAATTAACTGGAAACATAAATAATTTATGATTAATGTCAGGCCACATGGTTGATCTGGAAATCACGTCATTCATTCTTTAAAATCCACCGAAGCCTATCCCAGTACTTACAGTGCGAGAAGATTTCCAGTAAAACTTCCTGGAGTAACACAAACACTCACACATTTATAGCCGGCGTGACCTTCATTCTAGCATCTTTTTTTTTTTTTTTTTTTTAAGACTATGGGATGACACCCATAAGGAGAACATGCGAGTTCCACAGAATCAGGCATTCCATTCCTGGTCTTGCTTAGCCTCATAACTGCTGACCAGAGCGATTGTACAGTGTCAAATTATAAAGCCTCTCTTCTGACTGTAATTTTATATACTGCTTGGAAAATATATTTTTTCTGGCCTCAAAAAAAGCTACACAAGTGGTAGGTACAGTGCAGTGTACACTGGTAACTACACTGCCCCGGCAGGTACACCAGTGGACTTTCAGTGTACCCCTGATTCTGCCAGTGTGGATTTTGTAAAGGCACAAAATAAGGAGGTCAGCACTCCACAGGAGTCCCAGAGTACGCTGAATGATTCAAACATCAAAGACCCAAAGTTGATCCAAAATTACAAACATGTTCAACATTCACTGAACCTGTTTGGCTCCTGGTGGCAAAAATGACCGCATTTCATGACATTCACAGCACCCTGGATTGGTGCATGCTGTCCCATGCCTGCAGCCCCATTATAACTCAGTGCAACATAGTCCAATGTATATCAAAAATAAAAGTTCTTATACATAATTTTTTTAAGGCGGTTCCTGGTCGCTTCTGGAACGTGTGTCAGAGATCCCAGGGCTTACAGTAATCCCTCGCTCTCAAAGCTCGTGTGCAAGAGCGAAAAGGCGAACGGCGAAAACTTGGTGCCTGCACCACCATAGAACTTGCTTTGAAACTCCACCCTGGAAGGAGAGAAAATGAGATACCAGCTGATAAGCTCTGTTCCTGACACCTGAACCTAACTTTCTTAATGACGAAAAATGTGGCCTGAATAATGATGTCCTCACCAGTGGAGGCGCAGTGCATGCAGGAATGCGGAGAGTCCCTCCATGATCAGCAGGATGGAGATGGTGAGGACGGCGAAGAAGCAGAAGACTGGCACCAAGAGCAGCACTCCAATTCCAGTGTCCACACGCAGCCCGATGCGCATCACCATCGCCCACAACACCTCTGATAACTCTGCAGGACATCAGGAATATTAAATCTGATTGGCTGAGCCTTATTATATGCTGAAGCGGTTTTTGATTCTAACCACAAAACAATGATCAGGAAATATAAGGAGAACGTGCTCATTCTCCAGGAGTGCATGGTGTGTAACAGACATGTGAATGGGACTCACGCGCATGTGCCAGGCTAAGAGCCCACAGTCTCAAGTAGGATGCAGTGTTGGAGATGCAGCCCAGGCAGTACTCGATAGTGTGGATGGCCTGGTGAAGGAAGACCTCTCCATAATCCAACTGGATGGAACCAAATAAAAATCAGAGGTTTAGATCACACATCATTAAAATCATCAGTCCGATCTGTTTCAGCCTCCTAAAGGTGGCAGCATCACCTCCTCCGATTGGTCATCTAAATTGCTGTGGCTGTCCGAGCTGTTGCCCTCTTCTAAATCATGGGCTAGCATCAGAGAAAGCTCCTCATCGCTGCTGCGCCGTACACGCTCATAACCCTACACACAGAGAATTTACTCTACCACCGCAATACTGCAAAGGGATACATGGTCATGTGACCATAGCATCATACCAAAATCCAACCCAAAAATGACGAGTGGTCTTACTCTGTATATCCCCATGCGATTCCTCCCCTTATGGAGCCAGTAGAGGTAAAGCGGTTTCCCCAGCAACAACACAAACACGCTGAGAAGAGCAACGAGCAAAAGGAAGATCTGTATTCCAGACTGAGTGGCACAAAAAAGAAAAGTTTAGCCCCACCCATTTCACCTTCAAACCCAACAGCACTTTTAATGTTTCCATTCCCGCACAGCTCACCTGCCCTGGATACAGCGGCTTGCTGCCATCATCCTGCATGAGGAACATGTTAATGAACTGGGTGATGATGCTGGGAGCCTTTTGCAAGTCGCGCACAGTGAAAAACAGCCACTTGTAGATGATCATGAAGACCATGTAGCCGAAGAGACAGAGCAGGAAGAGAAGCTCAGGCAAGAAAACCAGGTACATATTGTACGTCCTCCTAAAATGTCTGCGACAGTAAAGCAGCAGGAACAATCAGTGGGATCCTAGGTTCAATGGCTGAGCAACATTGAAATAACATTCTCCTTACTATCTGAGACTTGTACTACTGATCTGCAGCCACTAGATGGAACCCTTACAACATTTGAATTGACCACACATTAAATCTGTGTCTAAAATTACCCACCATGTACTGCACCCTAAGCAAAAACTCAATGTATGGACAGTTACATTACATACTTACAGTATCCATTAGGTAGTGGGTGATTTAAAGTTGTCCAGTCCAATATAGATTACACAGAAACCTTAGGGAATTTAGGGAAGCTCCAAATGTCTCCAATAATGTCTCCACTATTTAACCTTAATTATAAAGCAGTAATTCCTTAAATCTGATTGGCCAGCCGTGACATCATTGACAATAATATCAATGCGACATTACGCACACCTCTGCGCGCACCACATTCATATCAATGCCTAATGTACAATACCCTGATGTTTTTTTATAAACTGTGTTCTGTAGTTTGGCCGATAGATGGCAGTTTTTGATCATTAGAGAAACCTGAATTCTGTTGCTCAGCGATCACTTTAAAAACTGAAGTAGATGGCGTCGCAGAAGACCAGATTATTTATGATTATGCTTTTAATAAGCGCACTTAGAAATCCAACCTTGTTTTGTGTGTTTGTAACCATTTTATAATAGCAATAAATCACTCAGGGTTCTGTATTATTGTGAGGAATTATGGGAAAGAGGTGTAACTGTACACCAAGTCCTCTTATTGCTGACTTAAACCCCAATAGCATTATAATAATAATAATACATGTTGTTATTAATGTCTCTGTATTAGCAATAGCATTCAGACTTACAGATGATTAAAAATTCCAAGGACAACACCGAAGGTCAAGTGAACAATCCCCAAAATAACCGACATCTTCATCTTATACGAGTTTAGGAACGTCAGACGGTTTGAAGCCAGGTTCCATATCTGTTATATATAAATAAGCTTTAGCTTAAACTTGGTTCAACTCTGTTAAATACAACCACATGAAGTACTTTCTAATTGAATACAGCTGACACTGATACACTCACAGGATCAATGCCTATGGGGTACGGGCCATCAAACACCCCTGTGACGTTGGGGTCAAGGGTGAGGAAGCCATTGGTGTGAAGTGTGCTGGTTCTAAAAAAAGAAAAAAGAATAAATGTTTAAAAAAATTAAACAGCATCTCTGACATGATGAAACCTGTCTTATGGTTAACACACAGTTGAAGCATAACAGGTTTAAGCACTCTTAGGAAACTATATACTACAGGTCCATAATAAAGTCTTTCCCATGTGACTGCCACATCAAAGAAACGCCTTGATTTTCTTTAAATAAATTATTTAAATTAATAGAGGATTGTCAAGGTGATCGTGACATCCCATCAACGGGATAGAACGTGTGAATAAATCATCTCAGAAACAACTTGATCAATTTTCACATTGTCTTCAGAATGAACTAAAGAAAACGGTAACACAACCACCACCTCAGTGTCCCTGCAGTGCTGTGGGTCATCCACCAAATCAACGGCCCCCACTCTGTGGTGGTCCTAACTATTAGAGAAAATGAAACTGTTTAAATTTAAAAGTCAAACTCACTGCCAGTGCCCCTCGGTGAACATCGCTTTGACGCTCCAGCCAGAACCAAACAGGTTAAGGGATTTGGAAAAGCAGTCGTTATATATGAACCCGGTGTAAACCGAAAACATTCCCATCATCAGGATGATGTAGCGCCCCTCGAAAAACATGTTCAGTATCTGAAGCAAAGAATGGTTGCTGAGGTTACCTGACTGATCAAAGTACAGGCTTTAATATTAAAACAGATTTTAGATTGAAAAACAGACCTCGTTCCTCGATCTCTTAAGTTTGCGGTCGTTCTCGTAGAGGACCATCCATAGGCCACACAGGGACATGATGAGACCGTGTCCGAGGTCCCCGAACATCACAGCGAACAGGAAAGGAAAGGTGATGATGGTGTATGGAGCTATAAGAGACGATCCCTGAAAGTTATTAATTTATTAAAGACTAAAATCAAAAAATTATCTGTAGGAAGCATCATCTCACCTGGGTTCACCTCCCGATAGTTTCCCACCCCATAAGCATCCACAA
The DNA here is from genome assembly GCA_025769995.1 of Xyliphius kryptos. Lineage (NCBI taxonomy): Eukaryota > Metazoa > Chordata > Actinopteri > Siluriformes > Aspredinidae > Xyliphius > Xyliphius kryptos. The sequence goes on from JAOUQT010330836.1 coordinate 8,778, forward strand.
TATTCTGAAACCCCGAGGTAAACTTATTGGTCCTTATGAGAGTGGGCGGAGTATCATTGCTGGGGATGCGGTTCACAAAGGACGGGACAGTCGCCCCACTTTGTCTCTACAAAAAAAAAAAGCAAAATAATTTTATAAATGTATTTTACTTTAAACCGACCATTAAATTTAAACACATTTCCTTATACAGAGACATATTGCATACATACATAACAAAGTCATAAGGTATGGGGGGCGTGGCATTCTAGTGAATAAATCACAGAAAAGAAGTGTGGTAAGGCACTACGTAAAACAGAGTAAAGTAACACGTTTTTTCCGTGACATTCACAAGAAGTTGTTTTTGTAAAACGCTTACAAACACACCATAAAAAAACAGGGTTTGATTCATAACTGTATTTATTGGAAGCAAAATAATTAATAACCTGGTCTTCTGCAATGTGACCTAGTCCAGTTTTTAAAGTGAATTCTGATCACTGAGTAAGAAGATTGTTTCTCTAATGATCAAAAACTGCCATCTAGTAGCCAATTCATAGAACACAGTTTATGAAAAACATCAATAAAAAATAATGTATTGTAGGTCACACATTTGATACGGTTGTTAAACACTATGTGCTATTGTCAATGATTTCACGGCTGGAAAAACAGATCAATGAGATTTATGGACAGGAATTACCCATTTTATAAAAGCATATATTTTTAAATTTCAAACATCTTCAGCCATATTGATCTAAAATCCTTACCGAGCCCTCCTCCAGTGCACTCCGCAGGGCCGGCAGGTCATGTACAGGACACCACACCTCAGCGATCAGGCATTTGTTGGTAACGTCAAAGCTGCAGAGGTTTAGGATGTGGTAGATGGCCTTCATCTTCTTCACCTGGATGACCCAGGTGTACACTGTCTCAGAGGCCTTGCTCAGCACCTGCCGCAGGTAATCCTCCGTCCGGTGAAGAACCTGGGGGTTGAGGGTAAAAGCAACCCTATTTAATGATCAGGATAAATATTAATAATTTATCAATATTTCAGCGTAATGACACGCTTCACTATAGCGTCATGCCATTGAACAGCTACGCTCCCCGGAGCACGAGTAAACCACTGGTGAAATGTGAAAGAACAGGATTCACAACCATGTGATAATGTGAGGAGTCATTCAACACCATTAGAAGTAAATCGAGTCATTTTCTCTTGTTTCGAGGGATCATTTTGCCAGTGAAGTGTAGACCCAGAAGCCCTCTGCCCTCGGAAGCCCAGCTCACATGCTGATTACCTCAGATTGATTTCACCCTTAAGGATATGAGCACACGGTCCCATGCACTGAGCACATCACATGATGCAGCACAGAGGAAAATATGCTCTCTGTGACTGCTGTTATTAAGCCTAATGCAGAGTTCCATAAAACCTTCAGTCAAGAATTAAAAAAAGCTCATGCATGTGGGTCGAGAATGTTTTTTAAAAAGCTGTGCATGTTGTTCATTTACTAGCTAATGAAAATATCCAATAAATGACCAACCAAAACTGATCTGCACCGAATGATGTCAGCCAGGTGTGAAGAGTCCGGTCAGTAGCTGCCGATGCCTATTCTCAAACAGGCTTCAAAATGATCATCAGTGAGGGTGGACCGATATCTAAACTTAATTATTTTTATGTGGGGGGGAAAAGGCTGATTCACATAAGTAAAGAGAAAATGTGCCAAATTTTCTCATGTTTGGATACTATTCCACTATTCTCCAGCAAGTTTTAAAACTACCCAGCAGAAGGCCCTGTCCTCATGTGAATGTCAGTTTGCAGGACTAAAATTTGGTCTTCCAAAGCAGATTTCACTCCTCCCCTTCAACTTCTTCCATGTATGCACCAAACAGCCATCTTTGCAGAGGCCCCGCCCCAAATCCAATAAGCAATTTTTGTCAACACATTAATCAATTCGGGCATGTTGAACATTTTAAACAAGATGTGATTGCAAGCGTGGCCGCACTCTGGTTTGTGAATGGGGTGTGTGTGTGTGCGTTTGTGCATGCGTGCGTGTACTATGCTGAAGTAAGAAGTTGATAAGCACACTTAACCGAGACACTTGTCTGTGCGCCACATCCTTCATTTCTCGAAACTGTGTTCCACAGCGACCTACCAAAGTGCACTGTGCCATCGGCATATTCAACACTCAATAAGGTAAAATGAGTCAGTTTCTTCATTTAATATTTAAACTCACAGTGTACAGATCTTGAATCCGTGTGCGGAGTCCCTCTACAACATCGTTCCTCTCCTCATTACTGTTGGGGTACGGGTACAGGTGGCAGTGATAGCTGTATAGATCAGTTAAATTTTTAGTCTTTGAATAGAACTGTATATTTTATTAATTTTTTACACTATTTACTATGACAATCGTTTACCAGTCGCAAATCTTTTTAACTTTTTGTCCGATCTGATCTCCCCAGTAAGAGATGAGGAACACCACGCTTCGGGTGGGTTCTCCCTGTGGGATGAAAAACAGGTGGTTTGTTAAGATTTGCAAGAAATGAGCTTATGAAATCAGCATGTTATATCCCACAGGATTCTGACAGCTGGACGGTGACAGGTTCAGTGATGAGAGAACGCATTATGTATTTACAGATACTGACAGGTGAATAAAATTCCACCTGCCTTGCCTATCTAAAAGTAGTGGGGTGGAGGGAGTCCTGACTTACTGTGCTTGGATCCTCCAGACATTCCTCGATCTCAGCGTAGGTGAGAATGGTGTAGCCTTTACATACTCGCCACAGCATTCGCTCAAAGGCCTCGATCTTAATTCTCGGGATCAGGCCTGAAATAAAACTGCGAAGAGAGTTAAGTTTTACTCACCTTTAAGGTCAAAGACCTGAAATTCTGATAAGATATGACAGACATAAGTACTGATATAATTAATTTGACCCCAATTTGTTTAGTGTTCCTAAAACAAATAGTTCCACTCCTTTGATATGATTGGCTGAGTCGTTTGTCAAACCATGACATTAGTTTAAATCATAAAATACAGATTAACATAAGCAGCCAGTTCATTCCCAAAACGGTATTCTGTCCTTTGTCCACTAGATGGCAGTGTTTGTTAGAGAAACCAGAAAACTGTTACTCAGCAATTAGCGATAATTTTTAACACTTCTGGACTAGATTACATCTCAAAAGACCAGATTAGCAATTTTGATTTCAATAAACCCATTTATGAAACAAACCTTGTTTTTTTTATTATAGTGTGTTTGTAACTGTTTTATGGAAGCAATAAGACACTTAAAGTTGTGTATTATTAATAAATTACAGGAAAGAGGTGTAACTGTATTCCGCTTTGCGTCATGCCCAACACCACCTTTTACTCATGTTTACTCACAATGATGCCATGCCCTCCTACCTTATTGCTTTATTAGACAATGATAAAGTTAGGTCAAGCTGCATGGAGGTCATGGGTTCATGTAAAGAGAGTGGGGCGAGAACAGTTCCTTTCAAAGTGTTTTAATGTCTCCAGGTTTAACCTTACAAATTAGATATGATGATTGGTTAACTACACTGGTCTAGCAATTGCATTTTGCAGTTACACACTGTACATGCTGTTAACTGTCTCAATGATTTCAACTGTGGCATGACTAGGGCCGCCACTAACAACCATTTTTCTATCCTTTCAACTATCAACTATTCTATTGATTAGTCCACTAGTCTAAACAATTTGTTTTCCTCTAAAGAAAAGGACTGATGTATAACTAATGTAAGTTCATTTTATTTTGAAAACACAAGGCAAAACTTTGCTCTCCCGCAGAGTTTCCAAACAAAAAAGGGGTTTATAACAGTCATGTAACACAAAGAAATCCACATTTCTTTTAAACTCTTGATCAAATTCAGGCTCTCCATATTAAACAAAGTGCATGCTTCCACGGCAACGCCAACCTAATTTATTAAAATTGTATTGTTGTGAATATGACATTCCATACACAATAAATTGTGCTTAAAATAATAACAAAAAAAGGACGTCTCATCATGTCCAACAGGCAGCAGGGACATAGAATAAGAGCTCAGGATTGAATCCAAACATTTACTCACACAGATACAGAATCAATGAACATTCCAAGGAAGAAGTCAGTCTCTTATTAATAGGGAAAAAAACAAATAGAAATGTGGTGGCTTTAAAGAGTGCCCACATGCTTCCATTTAAGGTGTACAAATAATCTGTTTGTCTACAGCCGATTTAAATTAACTCTATACTTTGGATACTTTTGGTTTTTCAAAACTTTTGTGAATCTTTTCACTACAGCTGCCATTTTTTTGACTGATGCTGACCAATGACTGAGACTCACAGACATCACTCGCGCAATATTAGAAATAGGGCTGTCCCTAATGAAACATTTTCTATCATTTAATCAACTGTTTTTTTTCCCCCGATTAGTTTAACAATTATTACTCTAATGACAGTGTGTTGGAAATTAATTAAAAAAAAAATCTTGTTTTATTGTTATTGTTAATATTGTCTGTTCTTAAAATGCACCACCTAATGGACTAACCCTAAAGATTACACATTATTTTAGCTTTTAAAATTTAAACATCAATATAAAATTTTAAATAAAATATTTAGTTTTCTTTGTTTGTTTGTTTGTCTGTGTTTTTAACGCCATGAATCACCTTTCGGCCTTACTCATGGCAGAAGGTGGATTATC
>JAOUQT010330844.1:0-13439 GCA_025769995.1 Xyliphius kryptos
GCCCAGCGCCCAAGATGTTCTCCCCTGGATGGGCATGGGGAACCCCCCGCGACCCTCATAAAGGAATAAGTGGAAGATTATGAATGAATGAATGAATATTAAGTATTGGATCGTATTTTAATTGCATTAAATCAATTCGTGGGGAATTGTAAAATATCGAAAATAATCAAATCGTCAGCCTAAAAAAAAATATCGAATCGAATCGTCATGAAGGCTCCGATTAACACCCCTATAAGTGACGGCAGTCAGCTCCTATTGAGACCATGAAACTATCGTCAGTGTCATAATCAACCCGTAACATAAACCTTCAAAGTGGATTATTGCTCTCATCTACATTAACAAATAACCAAAATAAAAAATCTTTTTTATTTTACATTTCAAAGCAGTTTAGTAGTTTGAAAGCTTAATGGTTAACTTGTCATAAAAAAAACATGAATCTCATGATAAGTGGTTTAATCCTCACGTTGCTCCTTATTAAAAAAAACAAAAAAACACTCGAGCCAGAACACATATAAACATTCGGACAAGTTTCAAAACCGATTCCGTAATTTAATAAGGTGTTTTAGAAAGGAGTCACTTAACTGTTTTTCTGAAGGTGCCCTCACCATGAAATGATCCATTACCATAACAAATCTCCCATGCTGCTTTGCAGAGTAGAAATGTCAACTCATTATCAGAGCTTTCCCAGACACTTCAGTTCCCCAGCAGAGCCAACCCAATATTCTTCGTTACACACACACACACACACACACACACACACTCACTCACTCACTCACACACACACACGAAACCACAGTAGATTAAGATTATCCACAAACTAACACTAAGGTTTTCAGTCCTTAAATTCACTTAGGAAAAAAAAAAAAGATTTCATTCATTCATTCAAGATTCAAGGAGGTTGTGAAACCAACATGGACAAAGGTGAACCAACAATGATTCTCACACGTATATCCTCTCACCGAACTTCTATGTGGAAAAAAACATTCAGGAGAAAACATAGGGAGAACAGGCCAACTCCCCTCCCCATTGTATTTGAATAATTATACATATTTTATACAGTCTACAACCTACACACCCTGAAATGTATATACAGTCCCTTTCTCACCACGATGCAGCCTCCCCCATCATGCTGCTGCATTACTTACTTGGCCAATCACTATTTTAATGTAGTGGAACATTGTGTGCTCATCGGACTGTCATGGTGGAACTGCGGGTGAATTAGTACCAGGGTAATAGCGTGAGATCAATAAGTCCAAGGCGAAAGTCGAGTCAATTTATACTTGATGAAAGTAGCTCCTGTTAATTACTTGCCAATTAATCCCAATAGTGTGATGTCATTGAAAAGCGGCGGTTTAACATCAAATCACTCACAACACATTTAAAGCGGTATTTTTGCTCGAGGGTTGGCAAATTAAATGTATTTAGTTTTGGAAATACAGATGGCGCCAGTCATTTATCCGTTTTCAAACATTTTCGCTGAAAGCCTCTTACGCACAACCTGGAGCTCACGAAGGCTTAAATATTTCAAAACACTCGAGTCAAAACACAAGTCATTGATTAGATGTCAGCGATGTGAGACGCGCAGTCATGCTGCGGTGAAAAGAAACTAAAACCGTATATCAAGGTTAAAGTCTACATGTTCCAAACATCAAATGTTCCTAACTTGTGTGCTGTTTATCAGATTCCTGGGGTTTATGAGCGAATCGTGTTGCTTTTTTCTTTTACACCTTTTATTTAAGATGAAGTTACAATGAACAAAATAACGGACCTTTTCTTTACTTACGAGTTGAACTCCTCACCTACTGATGTAAACTCACAGGTACTGGGTTCTGTACTCGACAATGTTATCAGTTCTGCTTAGTATGTACAGTACAGCATGTCCCTTTGTCTATTACCTCCATTTACCATGTAGATGGACTTTGTAGTTTGTAGGTTCTCTACTCTCCAGTGGTCAGGAGCATCACAGAACGGGTAGAATTTGGGTGGTGGATTGTTTATGGTCAGTTCTGCAGTGACACTGATGCGCTGAGGGGGTTTTAGTGCAACAGTGCTGCTGGAGTTTCATTTAAACACCTCAGGAAGACTGCTGGGATAGGACTAATGCACCGAGCAAATAACACCTACTCTGTGGTGGTACTATTGGGGTCCTGACCGTTAGAGAACAGAGTACACAGGACGTACTGTAGTCCACACACAGATGCACTACAGTCTGTAATTGTGGAACTACAAAGTCCATCATTACATTAAGTGCAAATGATAGAATGGATGATAAATGGTGCAAAAAAGGGGGCGTGTCCCAACTTTTGATTGGTACTGTTTAATCAGGCCAAGTCAGCGACTTTGTCACTTTACTTATAGACGTCTCAGACCCTCCAACGTCTTAGTTTTTCGAAAAGCAACTAGCGACAAATCTAGCGCCTTCCCCAGCGCTGAGAAGCGAACATGCTAACCACTAAGCCCCATCCTTTAACCAAACTTCAAAATGAATGATTTGTTTTTGCCGATCAGATAAAGCAAAACGTAGTTAGCGAGCAAGGACTTGTTTCTGTTTACCTTTCATTACCAGGAAAGTGATTAACTGTTTATTCAGAAACAATGTGTGAAATGTGGTCAGGGTTTAGTGAAATGAATCAGCACCATTGTCCCTGGACACGGCAGACATGTTTAATAACTCAGACTAAAGCCACAGTTCTGACCCAGACATTAATACAAAAACCACAAGATCAAGACCATCTGAGCAGCAACTACGTTTCAGACAAAAAAAAACATTTTTTTTACAGCTGAATATGAAGTGACTGTATATTAGTCCGACGCCCTCAGTAGTTAACTCTAGACGTCTTACGTGAAAGACTTCGATGAAAGATTGCAGGAGATGAAGACTGTTAATTTAGTAAGCATTCTTATAAGCAGAAATAGAGTGTCTAAAATAGTCTCTTATTGTTCTAACATGACAACAGAGAGGTCTGTCTCAGTGACACCGCCATTTTCCTCTGTTACACAACTGTAAACATGTTCAAGTAAATGTTCAAGCCCATCAAAATAGTCGAGATTTCTGCTTCAGAATTTTGCCAGAAGACACAGTCTGCTGTTTAAACCAAGTCCTTGAAGTGAAAAAAAGGAACCCAATTAAACAAATGAACCTCTGGGGTTAGTGGTTAATTTGAAGGTGAAATTAGTGTCAGTTTTCAATCAATTAGATGATAATAAGGTGAAATGAACATCCTGTTTGATGTCAGGAACAAGACTCCATTAAAGTCAGATCTTTACAATTCCAAGGGAAAAAAATAAAAAAGGAGATCTTTGCAATCTCCCTGTAGTTTCTCAACAACAACAACGAGGGGCGTTTCCATTCAGGGAAAAACGTTTTGGTGCTCGGCAGATACACCCAAGACAAGGCACCAATCAATCACTGGAGACGTAAACTGATCCATAAGGCCGGTGATGTTGTGGGTGAGGACCTGGACTCTGAGAGGAGGACGCTGTCTAAGCTGAAGTCCATTATGGACAACCCCTCCCACCCGCTGCACCACACACTGGTTAGCTACAGGGGCACATTGAGTCAAAAACTCATTGCACCCAAAAGCACAACAGAGCGCCACAAATGGTCACCCCTACCTGTGGCCATCAAACTCTTCAACTAATTGAAAAAATATATGTGCAATAGAAATTATATTCATTATACAGTTTTTTAATGCGTACAAAATAAAAAACGTGCAATAACACATACTGCAGTTATATCATACATCTATGGCACCACTGCAAATATATGCCACCACTTTATTCTGTGTGTACATATTCTTTAGAAACTTTCCCTTTATTCTTCTTATATAGAGTACAGGCCAAACGTTTGGACATACCTTCTCTTTCAATGTGTTGTAGATTCTCACTGAAGGCATCAAAACTATGAATGAACATACGAGGAGTTATGTACATGTTTTATATTCTAGTGTCTTCAAAAAACACACTTTGTTCTGATTACTGCTTTGCACACTGTTGGCATTCTAATTAATTATGCCAATTAGCCCTTATAGTTACACCTGAAAACCATTTGAAAACCACCTCTTGAAGCTCAGTAAGAGAATGCAGAGTGTGCAAAGCAGTAATCAGAACAAAGGGAGGCTATTTTAAAACGTTTTCAATTATTTCACTTTTTTTGCACATAGTACATCACTCAGTCCTGATCCCTCTGTAGTGCTGAGAGGTGAACGTACTAACCACTTCGCCACTGTGTCGCCCTTATAGAGCTCATATTAAACAAAAGTTTCCCGTTTGATGTACAGTTATTTCGGTTGATATAATAAAAAATGGAACCCACAAGCAACATTTCTTCAGATGTCTATGCATTGAGTACAAACCTGTAAATGAACTGGAATGCAGTTTGTTCACAGGGTCGGCTGTCAGAAGCAAAACGGACAGGTTTTAGGCGACATTTCTATTTTACGGAAAAATGTTTCCCGTCTCTGCGTTGCAGGTCATCAGTGAGACGAATAACTACATTTCCGCGATGAAATGCGTGTAACGGATGGTGCTGCGAGCACAGTTATCCCTGACTTCCTCACACATTAAATCTAGTTGCCTCACTGATCATCGGTTCTTCATCCTGCACCTACTCAGCCAACAAGCTCCCAACTGATAGCCATGCATTAGTTACTTCTTGACATTTCTTTTCTCAATTACACGTCGCCGCCTTCTCCACTCATGCATTTCCACATCACTCTTCCACTCGCTCTTGCAGCAAGGTGCTAAAAAGTGCATCAAGTCATTTCCCACAACACTTATTACTGAAGATTATAATTAAGTTTTGCAACATGCGAGCGCATCGTCAATAAAGTGCACGCCTTGGATGGAGATGATTCATCACCAGATGAGAAGGAAGCGCATGAATATCTGTCATAGCTGCGGCGCTAAGGTAACTTTTCTAAAGCTGATTATCAGGCCATATACACATTATAATTTCAAATTTGCTCAATCCTCTTAGCCATGAAAGCAAAACTGCTCAGACACTAAGTGGATTGTTAAAAATCAGGATGGAAGAAGCTGAGGAGGAAAGGGAGAGTGTGCCTGAAGCCTATTGCACTGCACCATCACCTTTGTGATTCTGGTGAGAGAAAAAAAAGACGAAAAAACAAGCAGGCTGCTTTCTAAAGTGTATGAGTATTAGATATAAGATGTCCACCTTTATTTCCAGGTGAACGAATAAGCTGGACAAGAAGCAACACTGCCACTGATGGAGAATAACAACTTTGTTTTCCTTCATGAATAAATCATTCAGACCGGCGGCTTCACTTAAAGGCACAATAATATGAAAATATACAGCTTCATGCAAAGATGTGGACGCCCCTGCTTAAATTAAATAAGCACATCTGAGTGCATACATATATGCGGTACATACATCCACCCACCTGACACTTTTAAGGTCCACCTGATTGTTTCAATTACTACATACATTTTCTATTTATGTAATTACAGACAGGGCGGCACAGTGGCACGTTCGCCTCTCAGCGCTGGGGATACCTGGTTCAAATCCCGTTCTGGGTGGAGCTTCCATGTCCTCCTCTCTGGTTTCCTCCCACACTCCAAAAACATGGATTCAGGACTGTTGATGATCAAACAAAACCACAAAACAAGAAACAATATACCAATAAAACAAACGAAAAAAGAAACCCAAAATAAAATCATGTTGACTTAAAAGCCAGAAAATAAAAACCGTTTTTTAAGGCTAATTTTAAAAGTGGACAGTAAAGAGCTCTGCTAAAAAATTGAGGCTAGCTGTTTAAAAGCTTAAAAGCAGCAAACGAAAAGGCTAGAGTCCCTCAGTACTCCCTCAGTAGAACCTCAGTACCTCCAGAAGAGTAGCTGTGATCTTGTACCTGTGGTATTTTAACATAATACACCAATTTTGGGGGGGCAGGGGGACATCTGCCTCTCATCCAAATCCCGACCTGGGTGGCGTTTCCATGTTCTCCACATGTTGTGTATTTTCTCCAGGTTCTTCGGTTTCCTCCCACAATCCCAAAACATGGATTTAAAGTGGATTGGCTGCTTGTTATACAGTAGTATGTGTGTGTTTCAGAAATGGAATGGAGCCCAGTAACACACCCAAAATGTCTCCCCTGGATGGGCATAGAAAACCCAATCTTTTTAACCGTTATGCCAGTTGTTTTCATGTTTACCAGGCTTTCAACAAAGCGTTTACAATCATGCTGTTTCTACAGGCAGTTTAAAAGCAGTGGGTTCTTTTACTATGGTCTACCGCTGTGAGGTTGCTTGATGATTTCACTTCACAACGTAATGCGGCTGCTGTTAACTGGCTGCACAGGCAGGGCAGATGTCTGATGGTCCGATCTTGCTCAAAAGTTAACAGTGACCTGATAAATTTGAATCAGCCGTACCCACTTAATCATCAGCGCTTGTCAATGACTGAAAACGTAGCTTAATATGCAAGTCACAATGTACGGGCACGAAAGGTCCTCGCAACAGACGATAAATATGTGGTTTAGATGTTACGAGACCATGTGATTTGGTTAAGAACAGAACAGAATCTAAAATCTATTAGTATTCAGGAAAGTCAAAGGACTGCGGCGACTTCACTTTAACTGCTTTGTCTCAAGTTGATCTTTGGTCCATCAATCCTCTGTGGATTTAAATCTTGATGATTTCTGCCCTACACATGCCAACAACTAATGCATATGCATTTCTCTTTAACAGAGCGTCTTTTCATGTAGAAAAACAAGCCCATTTGGATCTCTTTATTACCCATCTGACAGCTGCTATTGATTTCTTTAACTGCAGTTAGATTGGCTTAATATCTTCTAAAGTCAGTGAGAATAATCAGCGAGTTAATTTTGCACATGTAAGCTTTAAAACAGAAACGGCAGTGATGCGTTCTTAAAGCTCTTACAGCTTCGGCATGTTCAGAATATCAGGGTAATATTCTTTCCCACAATGCTCACATTCACACAGAAAAAGAGTCATTCAGCAGAGTCCTTCATTACACAAACACAGAATGCTGTGCATTAGTGCATCGGGTATGCAAATGTAGACGATTTTAAATGCCTGTCCTTCAATATTACTACATTAAAAAAGGTATAAACAGAAGCTATAGGCAAAATATTTTTACTGCTTGAAAGATTCCATGGTACAAAAGCGACATCGTGACATTTGGCTTTGCTGAGGTTTAATAAATTGCCGGCACTTAAACGCATTTCCTCCTGGCCGGCAGCATTCAGCTGGAAGATAAAATGTCTAATGCATATCAAACGTGTAAACACTGTCATTTTACCTTTATGTCTGAGGTTCCCAAATGTTTTACTGCAGCGGACTATTTTTGAGGCTTCATAAGCTTTTAACTCTCTGACTGAGAAAACGTCTCGCACTGTAATATTCCACTGAATCATCGGTGCAAAATGACTCTGTGGCTTTGCTTTGACAACATTATGCACAACAGCTGCATTCGTTTTCGGCCAACATCTTGAACGTTCAATGGATGATTGGAACCAAACCTAAAATCCATCCATCCATCCATCCATCCATCCATTATCTTCCGCTTATTCCTCTATTAGGGTCGTAGTGGAGTTTCCCATGCATATCCAGAGGAGAACATCTCGGGCGCTGGGCATATACACCCAGGACAGTGCACCAATCCATCGCTGGGCAAACACTTATTATTAATCTTTGGGAGGAAACCGGAGAAAACCCACGCGGACACGGGGAGGACATGGAAACGGGACTCGAAATGGGAATCTCCAGTGCTGAGAGGCGAATGTGCTAAGCACTAAGCCACCGTGCCGCCCCAAACCTAAAATGCAACTTAATTTTTATATTTAAAATTAACATTTTATTGTTATAGATTGAAGTTTGTGGGAATTAAAATACTCACGAAAGCCCGCTTTTTTCCCTCCAATTCAAACCCATTATAATGAATTGACTTAACGTGTGTTAATGTATTAAATCAACCTACAAAGACCAAACATTACTTTTTATTCTTTATTCTAACTAATGAATTCTTCATTAGTACTCTCTACTACTGTAATTATGAACCTGTAGTCCCATGAGACTACAAACCCAATGGACGAAATAGTGGATTAGTTTTTGTTGGAAGATTCAGCAAACTCAAGGAACTCTATGGAACTCCACAGAACACCGAGTTGAATAAAAGTCTTTTATTCCTTGTTCTGCTTTTATTTCTTGCTTTTTTTCCTACTTTTTTTTCTTACTACATGTTGGCGACACGACCACTCGCAGCGACCCCTCTCTCTTCGCCTATAGAGAGACAGAAATTATATTTTGATTCTCTTTTATGTCCTAGATATACAGTGGAATTGACAAGTCATCTGTATATGTCTACATACCAATTGATTTGAGTTTTAGTGTGTCTTTGCTATCAAAACGTGAGATTTAATAGAGTTCGGTGGCGTTGGATAATGATTTACCGCTGAGATAGGGACGAACGTCCAACTGTTGACTAGGAATGGGACAATAATCCATCCATCCATCCATTATCTTCTGCTTATTTCTCTACTAGGGTCGCAGTGGGGTTCTCCATGCCCATCCAGGGAAGACTCTCACAACTCTCAAAAATGCCCTCTGCTTTATCTTATTTTCAATAACAAAATGATCATGTTTACAATAAACAACAAACAGTGTTCCTGTGATTTCCGGCATTTTTTTTAGTACTCATAGATCAATAATTGTATAAATCGTTATCTCCTAGACATCAATCCTACCATGAAAATATGTTCGCTTACCTACTGTTGACGTCGGTCCAGTTTTTTTCAGTCGGCGGTGCACCTAAATTTTCCGTTGCCAAGATAGCGATACACCATTCACACACCTCATTTTGAGATGGCCACGCCCATCGGCGCAGATACAATCATCAGCACTATGCTATTCAAACGACGCAGGTGAAAGGCGTGAAAATAAACTGTTGGCGAGGTGTAAGGCAGAGCCCCTTATGTCTTCTCCATCATATCTCAGGCTTTCAGAAAGCAGGGCCAAGGTTGCCAGCTCATATGTGAAAAGAATTCCTCATGCTCTCTGGTGAATGTTGGCATTGTGACCGTAAAATATTCCTGTGCCATCTGAACCTCAACCAAAACAACCGAAGCAAACCGAAATCAGAACAGCAAAATGTCTACACGCTCGCTTTATCAGCCAGGCGTTGTATCATGCTTCTCCTTATTATTTATTTAATAAGAAATATTTATGTAACATGGATCTTCCGTTGTAATTTGGAATTACACATTATTTTTAATGGATGCACCGCAGCTTTAGTACATCTCACTCACTTTTAAACGTCACTCCTTTTAAACAACATGCAGTAATCACTGTTCCTGATGTCGTCTCCTCTGTATTAACACATCGGTTTTATAATATATGAGAATATAGGCCCACAGCTGTGATCCATAAGTGATGAGAAGAACACAAAGCTCCTACTATGAACATAAGCTAATGATGATGATGATGATGATGATGATGATGGAGCTTAATTGAAGGATCGACATAATGATCATTGTATACACTACATAACTCCAGAACACTTACTTTAAAATTAGTAACACCATCACTAACGTTGGGTTTATTTTATTTTATGGTATACAATTCCAGATAAAATACACACAAACACTAACATCGGGTAAATTCCACCCATAAAATATGTCACTCTCTGTCACTAACGTCGGGTGAAAATCACCTGAATGCAATCCTTTTAAAAAAAAAACAGACGCAAGGGGGGACTCAACCATACCATTAATGACATCAATGCGCGCCCTGCAGCTACCCAAAGTCCCATGACAAAAATTGTGTGGGTGATTAGCGCTCTAGGGTTAAAGTGTCGAAAAATAAAAAATTGTCAGGCTGAACAATAACACGAGCAGATAATTATTTCTGCAGATTATATTACTATTCCAATCCAATTATTTTAATAACCATTATCCAGTTTCCTGTTATTACTGTGTATTCTATTATAATCTATGTATGGATTTTGAAAAAAAGTTGACACACCCAGAGAAAAGTACACATTAATAATAACTAGCCCACCCGCAGTGTAGCATACTCCGCATAATTGTAATAATCTCCGAAAGTGTTCATGTAGTCAGAGTATGGCTTACGCCATGTTGAGAAGTTCGAGAGCAACAGTTTCGTTTATGACGTTTTTTCCAGAAATATGAGAGTGTGTAATATTAACAATATGGCACAGTTCCGAAAAACTTTTTAATTCTATCAGGTTAAAAAATTGATGATTTGGAAACTAAAAATCAATCATTATGCATTCAACAAACACCCTCAAATTAAATTCAGATCCCCAGTGACTTGGAAGAACGGCTCAATGAAAAAAAGGCAATAAAATACTAATTATTAATAACGAACGTAAATGCTGCAGAAACTTACGAGATTTTTGGATTGATTTATGTGCGAAAAGCAAGCAATGTTCTGTGTTAACACTTCATATAACAACAAGTATCTACATAAATTATTATATGCTTTATTTACGAGCTTTATTTCAGAGGATTATAAGAAATCAATATAAAACAGAGGAAACAAAATCTTACAATGTTAACCCACAAACATCTCAATCTAAGGATTCAAAATGTGAAAGTCAAGGGATTTGGTTAGTATAGGAGACAGTCTGACAGAAAACAAAGATGGCAAGACGAACATCACGCAACCATTGTAGAGGAAAGACTTTAGCTTTGATGATGAACAAACAACCAAACTGAATGACAGAAAACATTCTTCCTTTCAGCAGCGAGACAAGAAGAAACCAGAAAACAAGACAGACGGTAGACAGAGAGGAAGACAGTCTCATAGCAGGAGACCATGAGATAAAGAGAAAATGTAAAACCTCTGTACCATTCAGTCCAGCAGTCTCCCCGTTCATTCATCTGTATCGTGCGCTGGATCAACCAGAAAAACTCATACACGCACCATAAGCACAAAAGTATTGGGACACCTACTGTACATATTACAACTTTTATGACTTTCCACTCAACAAACCACTTTCCAAACGTTCTGACCTTTGGTCTTGTCCCTCAGAGCTAAGTTTTTTCCTAAATTCTCAGAATCTTTGGTCCATTGATATTAATGTGGGTGTGGTAGCTCAGTGATTAGGTTATCAATTTAAAGGTTGTGGGTTTAAATCCCAGATTCACTGAAGTTACCAATGTGAGTCATTGTGTAAAGTCCATGAACCTCATTGCTGATGATGTAGCAACCCTGTATTCTGACCCCAACCAAGTTGGGATACGTGGGATTCAAAGTGCCTACTTAATGACCCAATGTAAGTGTAAATATTATAGACTGTAGATGATGAGATCTTCACAACGTTGGAAAACAGTTTTCTGAAATTATTCCACAATTTCAAGACGCAATTTGCCGCAGTATGATGAACCTTTGCCCATTTTCCATCTGGGACGCTGTGCATCTTTTGCTTTTTGTTGCCCTGTCCCAAATCTGTATGTTGCTGCCATCAAATTCAAAATGAAGTGATATTTTCTTATAAATAAATAAAATGTTCCCCGATATTTCCATTCTTTAGGGAAAAAAAATATGGGCTTATGAGATTTGCAAATCATTGCAGTCTGTTTTTATTTACATTTAGCACAGCATCCCAACATCTTAGGCATTTGGGGAAATTATGTGATATTAAATGTGGTTGTGGTAGCTTGTGATTTGGGTGTTGGGCTATTAATTTGAGAGTTATGAGTTCAAATCCTAAGTTACCAATGTGGGTCCTTGAATAAAAACCTTGACCCTCATTTCTCCAGGGGGGCTGTATGCCCAATCCTGCATTCTGACCATTTAAATAAAAGCATCTGAAAAATGACATTATGTAAATATTATGCAGTGTAGATGGTGAAGTCTTCAAAGCCTACACAATTTCACTTGGAGGAGCATTTTTTAGAAATGAATCCACAAATTTTAGATGCAGTTTGATGAACCTTTGCCCAGTTTTGCATCTGCGATGCTGTGAATCTTTTGCCAGCATTTTGTTGCCCAACTGTCGTGATATGTTGCTCTCATCAAATTCAAAATAAGATGACTTTTTTTTTCTCAAAATATTCCCTGATATGTTTACATTCAATTTGGAATAAAATTTGAGCTCATGAGATCTACAAATCATTGCATTTTGTTTTTATTTACATTCAGCACAGTTTCCCAATTTTTTTGGTATTACGGTTGTAAGTTGGTCCCCTTTCTACAGTTATAAATATAAGCCTATTAGTCCAGGACAGCATGTGAGGTCAGACACTGATGTTGGGCAAAAGAGTCAAATACTGTAAAATGGCCCCGATTTAGTAGGTCATCTGGAAAACCTTCACCTACAGCTTGATGCCTCATTTATATTCAGACAAACTAGTCTTTTGTTCTGTTTCTGCAGTGTACAGGAAAGCGGGAGACTTTCAAACAGCATTAATTGTGATTGGGCTTGATGTGTTCCAGTCACAACCTGGATTCGAATTGTCTGAGTTTGATGACAACACCAACAAAACATCCTGAATTTACAGAAAATGAAGAAACTACTTAACACACACACACACACAAAGCATTAAGGTTTAGGTAGGTATTTTTATCTAGGTGACGATGACAGATAGGACAGAGAGTCCAGCCTTGGCCTATTTGGAGATGACTGTCCCCACCAGGGAGCTGGAGATATTCTCCCAGGTAAATGTGGTAAAGAAAAAAAGGGCAAGGAAATTTTAAAATTAGCCCAAAATATGCTGCATAAACTTTTTGAAACTGTAAAGAAAGCCTTTTTTTCTGAGTACTTAGGATTCAGATGTCAGATGACAGAGCCTTCATTTACTGTAAAAAGTTCTAATAGTTAGAATCCATCTATCCATCCATCCATTATCTTCCGCTTATTCCTCTAATAGGGTCGCGGTGGGGTTCCCCATGCCCATCCAGGACATACACCCAGGACAGGGCGCCAATCCTTCACTGGGCACACACTCACTCACACATCCACACAACACACACACTATACAGGGCAAGATAGAGCATTCAATTTACCTGGAATCCATGTTTTTGGATTGTGGTAGGAACCCGGAGAATCCGAAGAAAACCTATGTGGACACGTGGAGGACATAGAAACTCCACCCAGTAATAGTTATATTAATAAAAATAGTTTAAAAGCTAAGGTTGCTGAACAAACTTTAAAAAGTTTGTGAGTCACTTTTCTCCAATTTAGTTTCACAATTACAGACTGATTTGTTTTTTAATCCCCTATTGGTTCGCTGGTCTCTGTTGGTCAGGAGCGTCAAGGAACCGGTATCATTTGGGTGGTGGATTGTGTATTGTCAGTTCTGACACTGATACAGTGAGGGGGTTTTAGTGCAGCGGTGCTGCTGTAGTTTCATTTAAACACCTCAGTGACACTGCTGGGATAGGATAAAGCATCGTGCAAATAATACCTGCTCTGTGGCGGTCCGATTGGGGTC
>JAOUQT010330851.1:0-13437 GCA_025769995.1 Xyliphius kryptos
TTCTAGTGGCATGGTATACCCCTAACAAAAAATCCTTCAAATTTTGACCAATGAAGAGTGCATTATTTCTAAAAAAAATCAAGTGTTCTTGAATTGTTCTCTAATTTTGATCTCCAGTGTGTGTATATATATATATATATATAAAATTAAAAATCTGTGTATTTTAGAGAAATGAAAGGAAATGTACCTGGTCACTTTCTGGACCCTCTGTAGTGTCTTTTCAAGGTTTCAGTTCAGCAGTGTACACAGATATATGGTTATAGGACCTGCAAATAAAATATATAACAATCATTCTGCTGACATTTAAAGACTTTGTAGTTTTAGGTAGTTCCAAGCATGTCCAAAGTCCGCTCCCAAACAGCCCGCAAATTCAGACTTATCACGTGATATTTATGGCTCGTCCATGGAGCTTAAAAACTGACATAAGTATTTGAATCTGAATTTTGTAATTAGAATTTTTTTTTCAGCAAAATTCCGATTCAAATTAGCAGTTTTCAGAGATTAAAAATTCAGATAAAAAAAATCAGATTACAAAATTCTAATTCAGATCTCAGAAATATACAAGTTCAAGGTGATGAAACAAGTATCTGGCTCATCTCTAACATGGATGCAAGTAAAGCAGTGCTGTTGATTGGTTAAATGCAGCATTTGATGGCTCTAATTTTCTGCTTTTCCTGGGAAGCTCGGATGTTTCACCTCGGACTTGAACTTGTATATTTCTGAGATCTGAATCTGAATTTTGTAATCTGATTTTTTTTGTCTGAATTTTTTTTCATCTGAATTTTTTAACTGAAAATTGCTAATTTAAATATTAATTTTGCTGAAAAATATTTTAAATTACAAAATCCAGATTCAAATACTAAGCTCCATACTCATCAGAATAAATATATCATTAAAAAAAGTAATGTAATTCCGCCTTTTATCACATGATGGCAGCACCATTGAATCTGTAAAAAAGATCTATATATAAAAAGTAAGCAAAATAAACGCAAACCAAGAAAAAACAAACATGATCTGCCATTATGGTGGGTAAATTTATCTTGATTAGATTTAAAAAAAAAAATTTATTTGACTTAAAAGTTAAAAACAAGACTTGTTACACTTTATTAAGATTTTTATTTTTTTTGCAGTGTGCATCTGACCCTGCACAACTTTTTTGAGTTGACAACATGAAAATGATCTTGCTGCGGAATGCACGCTTCTTCTTCTTGAACCATGGCAGAAGTGCTGTTTGAGAAACTCCACATACATAATGGAGGCCATCTTTACCCCTTCAGGGATCCTAAAGGGGCCGACAACTTCTCTCCCCATGAAAGATGACCTCCATAATGTATGTGGACTTTTTCAAACAGCACTTTCTGTCATGGTTCAAGAAGAAGAAGCGTGCATTCTGCAGCAAGATCATGTTCATGCGGATAATGCAGCGCCTCATGCTGCAAAGAACACATCTGCACTGTTACACCTCTGGCTGTTATGGGCATAAAAGGGGACAAACTTTTGGTGGGGCCCCCATGTGCCCCTGACCTCAACCCCATTGAGAACCTCTAATGCTTATAATATCACACAGGAACATTTTTTTGGTTGTTTATAAAAATGAAAAGGTTGAAAACTAAGCAGAATAATTGTGAACATGCCTTTTGAGGGTTTTTTTAAAAATATATATATTGTTATCATTGGCAGTTTGTTCAGAAACCTTTCAATTGTACTCTAATAGTTGATGCCTGGAAAATTACAGTGACTGCAATTCATATAGAACATTTTGGAAACTCGGAGAAATTGTTATTTGCATAATAATTTGGAACACGGTGTAGTTCTACATCCATAAAGCTGCACAAAAAAGGTGGAGTCTAAGAATACACTTTTTCAAATCGAAATACGATGTTTAGGTTCAGTTTTGGTAAATATTGTGCTAATATCTGACTTCAGTACTTACAAACTAGCACGATGCAGAACATACTGGGAATGACAATGCTGGATTGATTTAACAGTCGCTTATATCCCCGCTGACGGCAGTTAGACACAGTGACCACGAGCGTCTGATCCAAAAACTTCCCCACAGCATCAGAGATCCTCAAACTGAGCTCATATCGACCTGCAAGACTTTTACTGCCTCTCACCAGATTTACTTTCTCACCTGCACAGAGCGGGATGGAGGGTGTGGGGGGTAGGTGGTGGGGTAAGAGAAAACAAATGAGTTACAGTGAGAGAAATGGAGATGAAGGCATCAAGAATGAGAAAGAGAGGACATGAGATAAAACAACAGGATCTATATAAAGGTTCTGTACCGTGTGATGGTTGGATCAACCATTCGTCCTCTGGGACCTCTCCCAGCAGCTGGTAGTGGAAGGGGCCGCTGAAGGGAGGAAGGTCCAGATCTACAGCTGAGATACTGGTCTTTATTTCAGGTAAACAGAAAGTGACCTTGTTCTTCTCCAAAATAGGAAAGTTATCATTCTGATCCAGCAGGTGGATGAACAGTGTTGCTGTACCGGTCATCTGAGGTTTACCTACAGCACCAACCAGAAGATCCAGATATGATTAAATGTCATTAAAATAATAAACATCATGAAGGTGGAGCAGTAAAGAGCTGAAGAGTGTTTTACCATCATCCACGGCGTGAATGGTCACGTTGTAGATGCTGTTTTTAACAAACGAAGACTCTCTGTCCAGAACATTGGATGTAAAAACTTCACCAGTTCTGGAGTCGATCTTCAGCCAGTTATTAACGTCTCCTTCTTTAAAGTACCTGAGACACAGAGACACATCACAGTGCTGTTGGGACCAAAAAAAAGTCAAACCATTTGCACCTTCAAATCTCAAATATTTTTTTAAAGATCAAAAACTAGCTGAAGGTAAGTTTGGTTCCAGTAAGGTTCCACTGAGATCTAAAAATACCTTGATTAGGTTACCCTGTGTAACCCACATGTGAACATACTGAGATGCTGTGTGATGCTGACCTCAGAGGCTTTGTGGGATCCTGATCCTGATCCGTAGCCCTGAAGGTAAACAGTCTGCGACCCACCTCCATGTTTTCAGGGATGGTGATGTGTTCAACAGGCCTTTCAAACTGGGGCGGGTCGATAACGTACTCCACAGTGACGTTTAATAAGAAAGGTTTTATAGCTGATCTGGAACTGCTGGTGGAGTAAAGAACATCCCATAATTCTCCAACCTTACGAGTCCAAACCCAGCAGAAAAAAAAGGGGAGCTCATTCTCCACCTTTAGAGTCAAACTCAACCCTCTGATGTTCTCATAGTCCAGCGGCTGCAAAATAAACACATGGACTCAGTCTGATCGGAATGAAACTAAACAAGTTTTAAGAAAGTGCAAGAGGGCAAAAATATGTGGACGTCTGACCAACATGTCTATAGGAGAACATCTCAGAGAACAACATGGTAAAAATGCTGAGGTGGAGATTCGGCCAAGCCGCCATAGATCTCTTCAATTCGCAGGCAAACACCTTGCATAGAAAAAGTATGTGAACCCCTTTGGGATTACTTGGATTTCTGCATAAATTGGTCATTAAATGTGTTCTGATCTTCATCTAAGTTACAATGGACAAACATAGTCTGCTTGAACTAATAACACAAAATTTATATATTTCCACACTAGCTGGTTAAGGCCATTTTCTCAGCTTACTTTGTTAGGGGCTGCCGGTTCCCACAGGTCTCAGGGGGCACTCCACTCTCACTAGAGCAGATCTGTCCCTTTTCCAGAGAAACATCCTTTCTGGTGATTTCAATGTGAATGTATGCAGTGCAATTTGAGATATATCTAGTTGTCCAGATCTCCCATGAAAAATGAACAAGAACCATGAAAGAGAACGAAAGGTTACTAACCCCGGTTCTCTGATATCATCAGTATGAAAGATCCATGTAGTGCCCCACTTGCAGCTCGATAATTACGATCACTGAAGAAGGAACAAGCCTCGTTCAATAGTAGCACTGGACACAAGTTCCTGTCTGTCAAGTCAGACTTGGTGTAATTAGATGCTACTTTGAGGTCAGGACAGGATGTCCCTCCCATAGGTGGATCGCTCCACTCGAAGTTATCGAGAAAACCAGAGTTACGATAGAATTACATTTTTTTTAATAAAATCAAAAATGTACTTTACTCAATACAACCTAAAAAAATCACCACATGGGATTTATATATATCTTATGGCTGTTTTTAATAGGGGGCGCTGCAGCTGGTCTTTATTTAAGTTTCTTAAAAGTACATTGTCACAAAGCAGCTTTGTAGAATTCTAAGCCTAAATCCAAAAGTGCAAAGCGACAGAGGCATTAAAAAAACAGCGTTCTTGAGCAGCCAGGCTCTGTGTCTTAGACTTGAAATGTTGCCTGTGTGCAATTTCATTAATCAGTGATTGACACTTAATGGTATCTGTGTTTATTATTAAGAATGAATAAAAAGATTGGGTCACCTCTATGAGATACATGTTGCCCTGGTTACTCGTGGGGTCCGTATCAATCCTGAAGTGGTCAGCTTTTTCACCGGACAGTAAATACTTTGCTCTCCAGGCTGGAGAACCTCGAGAGTCTCGATCTTTAACATGGAACGTATAGATGACAGAACTTATGTCTCCTTTTTTCACAATTCCACTGCCCTGTAGTTCAGCAGGAAATAAATACATGTTTTAATATTCAGACACGTCTTTGTTATTTTAAATGATGGTTTTGTAATGTGCTGAATATTAGACTCACAGACCATTTTATGAGGAACACCTCCTCAGTAACATATTCAAGTTCCCTTTAATCTGTCCTCTGATAATCAGGACCCCCACAGAGAAGGTATTATTCGGGTGGGGGATGATTCTCAGCACTGAGAGGCACTGATGTGGTGGAACTGTCTCTGAGTCTACATCCACAAGGTGGCGCAATAAGCTGGATGTGTGTAACAGAGCGTACGGTCAGTGGAAACAGGCTTTAAACTCCACCAACACACACACAAACACACACTCACACACCTGCACCACCATGTCAGTGTGCACCATGTCACCACCCCAATGATTCCTGCGCTGTCCATGGTCCTGATCATCAGAGAACAGTGTAAAGGGGAAGCAGAGCTACACGGTACAATGGACAGTGAAAGTATTAAACATGAGGTATGTTTAGGTACTATCCCTTCTTAAAAGTGGTTCAGACCCACCGAGACTCTCAGATCTTCTGGACAGTGATCATTGTTATCCATCAGATTGATGATAACTGTTGCTGTGCTGCTGGACTTTGCGTTTTCCTCCCCAGCTTCCACCGTGATTGTAATCTTTTTAGTTTCCTGAATTAAAACACAGTTACAGTTTTAAATAAATTGCTAGTTCAGCGTCAATGAGAGTGACAATGTTCAGCGACGGGATGGACACGTACCTCATAATCCAGACAGCCACGAAACGAAATGTCAAACTTTTTCACGAGGAATTCCGCGCTGACGGGTTCAGGTTCCACAGACAAAATACGAAGTGTATATTTTTTCCCCCCTGTTCCATCAGCGGGGGGTTTCAAGGTTACCAAAGTAGTACCTGAAAAGAACGTTAAAGCATTTAGTTGAAATGTACTGTTTTAATTTATATAAAGTGAAGCTTTTATTGATCTTCTCTAAATGAACATAACAATAATAATAATTTATATCAGATTGTTTTGGAAGCCAGTCTAACATCAGTATAAAAGTATTGATGTGATTTGGCCTGGCATGGTCTTGCACAAATATGTCCAATCATGACCCATGGGCTAATTCCAAAAAGCCCTCAACCTCAGTCTTATGATGTTATTTATGGCTTAAATAAATCATAAAACTTTTCAAATGTAATTTCACCCTTCACCACACGATGGCCACGATTCTAATACTATCTGTGTCCGCCTCTTTGTCTCTGTATGAAAAGCCGAAACAAGTCAAAAGTGGATTCACACTGAGACGTTCAGTCGTCCGTGCAGTGTGGACCGATTTACTGACACGTGCGGCGATAATAAAACATAAAATATAAAATCTAAATTTATGTAACTGAAAGTGAACATTCCTAATGATTTCATTCAAATGTATTTGTTTTTGCTTATTTTTAGTTAATGCAAACTCCAGTTTTCATTCATTCATTCATTATCTTCCACTTATTCCTTTATGAGGGTCGCAGGGGGTTTCACCATGTCCATTAGGGGGGAGAACATCTCAGGTGCTGGGCAGATACACCCAGGAAAGGGCACCAATCCATCGCTGGCTACACACTCACTCACACAGCCACACACATTATAGAGGGGAATATAGAGCATTTCATTTACCTTAATGTTTTTGGAATGTGGGAGGAAACCGGAAAACCAGGAGGAAACCCACGAAGACATGGGGAGAACATGCAAACTCCACCCAGATAGGGATTCGAACCGGGAATCCCCAGCACTGAGAGGTGAATGTGCTAACTACTAAGCCACCATACCGTCCAACTCCAGTCTTGTTCAAGTTTATTTAGTAGAGCTACATTTGTGTTTATTGGCGAATTAAAGAGTTTGTCAAAACAGAACTTACAGTAGCTAAGAAAACTTTCACTATCGTTTGGAGGAACACTTTTAAACTTTGACAATAATATCTAGCAGTTTAAATGCTCAGGTAAACCTAAACCCAAACCTTTTTTATAGCCCACTTTGTAGTTACATAATGCTTTACATAATTAATCAAACTTTTAAGTATTTTAAAAGTATGATCCTGGTGTTACGATAAGCGATTATATTTAGAGAGCAATATACAGACGGAGATCTGTATCACTTGGGTGAAAACAAGGGGGCAGTTGCTAAACCCAAAGTACTAATATTATAATCAACATACACCAATCGGGGTCGAGGGGTTCTGAACGTTGCTGTGATTAATCAGGGACTTTCCTCGTTCTGTTAAGAAATTTAGAAGTATTTAAAATAATTTCCACAATTTTTCTAACACTGTTTGCCATGTTTCATAGTAACCATTGTCAGCATCAAAACGTTTCAGAAAAGAATTGTGGGTTTGTGCCCAGTGGGTGGCGCTAAATGGTCGGTCCGCGCCATGCGGACAGCTGAATGTCTCAGTGTGAATCGACTTTTGACCTGTTCGGCTTCCCATATCTCTGGTAGAATTGAGGACATATTAAGAGGCTTTTACTCATCTGTGATAAAAGCACCGATGCATCTGACACAACAACTGCTCCTTTATAAGATAAACATGACACAGGACCTGTTCAACCCTAAATTCAAATTCAAATAGCTTAAATTTAGGGTATTTTATACAGCAATGTTTTCCGAATCTCCAGATTTGAAAGAATTGTGTTTTTAGAGTTGTTCACCTGTTGGTGCCTTATTTTCAGTTACACTGCCATTTGAAAAATAAAGGTCATTGTGAGAATGAACATTGATTCAGAACAGTGTATAATTTTTCTTATTACTTTCCTGGTAGAATATGCCAGAAGGAACTATTGGGCCCCAGACATCTTCACTGTGGACACCCCTGGTCTAACCCCTAATGCGGCTCAAGAAATCTGTTAATAATTTTACAGATAAAGAAACTGATGAGAGAAGAACTAAGAAGTTGAACCTAATAATGTGACCACTGATCATAAACATATTTTAGATAAGATTAAACAGACTTCATTTTCATTTTAAAATCATCCTGGTTGATCTATCCTCAGTGCGCAGTGTCCTTTACCTTGGTACACTGATTCATCCACATTGACGTCATGAAAAGCTTTAGTGAAATACGGCTCGTAAAGTTCCTCTATGAAAATCTCCACCATAAACTCTTCAAAGGTTTGGTTTGCAGCTGGACAGCGAATCGAGAGCTGGAACAGAACACGGTCAGTCATTAGCATCACCCCACTGAGTAACCTCACGTCTGTCCATGAACAATGAACAGTCAAAAATTTAATTTAAAAACACTCACTGTAAAGAAGTTTTTTTCTTCGTAGCCAGTTTTCCGAATCACATCGATGTAGCCGTTAGCTTCGTTGATGAAGAACACGTTCTTTGGTTCCTCATCGAGTCCAGCACCACTACTGTTACACTGATGCAACATGGAGGAGTTCAGGTTCAGCTGAGAGACAAAATACCAAAAATCACTTCCTTTACATGGACAAAAGTATTGAGACACCTATACATTCCACCTCCACTCCGCTTTCTAGTAGGTTTTGGAGTGGATCTGTGTTATTTACAGGGTGCAGGGTGCCGATGAATCCTCTCTTCATCCTCAGCATGTTTACTGACAATGACCCGACCTGATTCCACACCTGCAGTGAAAAAGCACACAGTTATCTGTATAATATACAAAGATATGACTTTAACTAAATATAAACTTCGGTTCTTTAGACTTTCATTAAATAACTCATTCATCACGTTCCTAAAGTCTGGATTATTAAAGTTCAAACTGAGTAAACCGATTGTAACCATGTCATTAAAACCAGGAAACACTTTATTAAACTCATGAATTATTCATGTTATTAATAAGAAGGGGCAGCAAGGTGGCTTAGTGGTTAGCACGTTCTCCTCAGCGCTGGGGGCTCCCGGTTCGAATCCCCATCTGGTTGGAGTTTCCATGTCCTCCCCGTGTCCGTATGGGCTTTCTCCGGGTTCTCTGGTTTCCTTCCAAAGTCCAAAAACATAGATTTAAGGTAAATAGCATGATCACAATCTCTGTTCCAGGTTTTAAGGAATGTAACTCACACAAACATGTCCTTAAGGACCGTATTTTGAGTGCTGGAACAGAAAAGGTCCTTCCTTAAACTGTTTCCATGAAGCTGGAACCATACAGCAGTTTAAATTACAAGACTGAGATCGAATGAAACATCTCAAAGGATCTGATATGAACACTTTACACCTCCTAACAGGTGAAGAAAGCCCACCTGAGACTGTTCTTCTTAAGGAAGCTTTAAAAAGTGAAACTCCCCACCCAGCTTCTCGTGAATGGTGGGTATACTAGCTGCTTGTAAACTACACTGCAAATTACCCTCAGGGATCAATAAAGTATTCTGATTGCAAAATAGGGATAGAAGCATTGCCAAGACACACCCTAATCACGGCCACAGACTGTTTATCCCCCATCCATCAGGAAAAAGATCTAATCTCATCTAAATGACCTCATCTGAATTCAATGATAAAAAGCTGTGTCCTAAAACTTTTGTCCATGTAGTGAAAATGTTCCCCTCCTGTAAATAAACTGCCCCAATGACCTGCATCATACCAACCACCACTGAAATAATGTAGAGAAAAAAATTCAGCCAGATGAATAATGCTAACTAATACAAAAAATAAAATAAAATAAAATAAATAATAATAATAATAAT
This sequence comes from Xyliphius kryptos, assembly GCA_025769995.1. Classification (NCBI taxonomy): domain Eukaryota; kingdom Metazoa; phylum Chordata; class Actinopteri; order Siluriformes; family Aspredinidae; genus Xyliphius; species Xyliphius kryptos. Next base: position 9,285 of record JAOUQT010330851.1, read on the forward strand.
GCATAAATCATAATGATATAACAGAGTAGTTCAGGACTTACGGTCAGTAGGTAGAGAATAATAATATAATTTATAATAATGAAGGTCCTCATGTTGGTCCGTGCGCTTGTGTCATGTCTTCTGATTTCAGATTGAGTTGGGGTTTTATTTTTATCCTCTGATTCTGTCAGAGTGGGAGGAGCATGCAGGTAAATTTCTTTAGAAGTCCAGAATCTTTACTGTACACTGGAGCACATTCTACAGCTCTCTACTTAATGCTAATTGTTAACCATGCTTCCTGTTTGCTGATTTATGAATAATAAAAAAGCAGGAAACTCAAATTCCAAACACATTCCTACCAGAGAAACACAAAGCTTCACCTGCAGATATTATACAAAATTAAACATCAACCATAGTGTTTCATTCTGTCCCGTTCTCACAGGTGTATAAATCAAAGCACGCGGTCATTGATTTTGGAAAAATTTGAGAGCAGTTTATTTTTAAGACAAGGTTCCTGTAGAGCTTTGTGTGGGAGAACTTGACCAACACAGAGCCCTGATCTCAACCTCATCTAACTCTAAATTTAAACTAAATCTACAGGTTTAATTAAGAGGTGCGTCCTGGAGCACAAACTGCAGTATGAAGACTGCGTTTTGCTCAGGAACCCAAACAGGACAGTGTTTACGGTCATCATCAGATCAGATCACTGTGGTCAATCAGATTCAGAGCCTCTCAGACTGAGCTCATGTGGATTTACACGATCGGAAATAAAGCAGGGACGAACTGCATCAGAGAAAATATGAGGAATGTTTACAAATATACTCATCAGAAAAATGTGGAATGCCATACACATCTTATTTACCTTACAATACCTGATGGCGGGTGTTTGGACCTCTGAATTTTAGGGTTAAGACTGCAGAGCTCAACAACAACAACAACTAGAAACGGAAGTTTGTGAACAAACTTCAAAAAGCTGGCTTTAAAAGAATACATATAAAAAAATTAATTAATTTAATTAAAAACAAAAAGGAAAGAAAAGTGTAAAGTTGTTTGAAATTCAAAAGAAAAGCTGAAAATACTCTGAAAAGGGGGGCATGGCACAAAAAAAGTCCGCCATATTGTTCCAAAAAGCACAAGCAGCCTCATTGACCACGGGTACTACGATTCCGGCAAGTTTCAACATTGTATGTTAAAAGTTGTGAGACAAGAAACATTTTCAATTTTTGTGCAAGAATAAAAAAATACAAAGAACAAGAACCTAATAATAATATTCAAGTACTATTATATAGTGAAATTTTAAAAAATCTTTAAAATGTGAATTATTTCCAGCTGATCAGGACACATTCTCTGAATTCTCCACCTGTCTGATGACAGAAATATGATTATTGTGAAACTTCTCGTGTAGCGACATAATGACATAAATATTTAAAGCCTTTGTTTCAAATTTAGAACACAGACTACTATTAAACTCACATAAACGGTCTTCATAAACATAACTTGGTTAAATATTAAACCAACAAGGTAACGAACTAATGAAACCTTTATTGCTTCATGATGAATTCTGTAGGCGTCATAAAATAATGCGTTACAAGCAGTATGGAACTTCAATAAAGATGAGGTCGTGACCTGATGTCAGTGGAAGTTAGGAATCAGGAAAGGTTAGTGTTAGAACATCAGTTCTCTAAAACATCAGGTGGAGAGATCCATCTATGTGAGGGACAGCCGTGCTGACCTCAAGTCTGGCTTGGCAGACAGGAGTGCGCGTCCAGTGCTAGATGGCCGACACGCCTCCTTCCAGCATTTATTTAAGTACAGCAGTTTTCCCATCATCCTCAAAAAACATGTTCTCTGACATGACCCTGGTGGAGTGCACTGTGAGAACTTGAAGACCTCTAAACAGACTCCCTAGTGCAACCGAAGAGTTGTCCACATCTCCCCAGTGGTGGATCTCAAAATTAAAGAATGATACCCCCGGTCCTCTGATATCAACGAGTGGAACGATCCACTTGGCGCTCCACACTTGTGGCAGGAAGGCGAATTATGGTCACTAAGGATGGAACACACCCCCTTTGTTTTGCTGGGTGGCCTCCCAGCATTGGACACATATTCCTGTCTGTCAAGCCAGACTTGGTACCGGATGTCCCTCCCATAGGTGGATCTCTCCACTCAATGATATCAGAGAACCGCGGTTACCATAGTAACCTTTCATTCTGCACTAAAGCATCTAATCTGATCTAGGATTTAATACAAACCTTTAATAATAAATAAAATACTATTATAGATTTAAAAGTTACATAATTAAAGGAAATGTTCTTATAATTCTGTTCTGTAGAACAGAAACTAACAACAGTGGTTAGGGTGTCAATCTAAAGGTTGTGGGTTCAAATCCCAGGTCCGCTGAAATTAGCGATGTAGGTCCTTGAGCAAAGCCCTTAACCCTCACCAGGGGTTCTGTATGGAACCCTGTGTTCTGACCCCAATCAAGACGGGATACGTGTCGGTCGCTTTGGATAAAAGCATCTGCTAAATAACCAAATTTAAATGTTATAAAATGTGCTGAACGAGTCACACAGACTGTAACACAAACATACATTTTATATTAAATAATAAAAGGTTTTAATAACATCACACTTGATTTAAATACAAATCACATCGTGTTCATGATTCAGCAAACGTTTTTTTAATAGCATGATCATAAATAATTATATTTTATTTCAAAAAATCAGCAATAAAATCCTTCAAACCAACACTGTAATGTGAATTGCACAAAAGCACCTTCATTAAGTTTATATTAAAGAGTTCAGGTAAATTCAGTGTAAATCAGACCGTCTACAACACAATAAAACACATGAATAAATTAAATTGACAGTCAATATTGTTTTGTAAAACTGCGTTCACAGTGTGTCCTATTATACAATGTATGCACTTTATGAACCAAAGTATCAGGACAGACCTCTTAACCTGTGTATTCAGTCACCTAAAGTATGTGTAAGGTGAAAAATGTATACTTCATCTTTGGTAAGTGTGTTGAGAACAGACTTCAGACATTCAGCCCCTCAAGACATTTTAGGAAGAGTGCAAAAACGGGAATTAATGTAAATTAGAATGTGTAGTGTAGGTGTCCCAGTACTTGCCCGTACAGTGTGTAACATACAGTAAGAAATATGAGAGCAGAGATCGGACCAAAGTGAGTCCATAAAATATACAACATGTTTTAAAATGTTTCAGAATTAAATAAAATTCTAAATAAAGGAAAAATTTCTATATTAATTAGAATCCTGCATGGCACCACAACAGAACAATCTGCATATCGTCATCTTCCTCAAATAATTTTCCTTTTTTAACCAAAATGAGATTTTTTGCAATAAAAAAATGTTTTTTTGTGTTTTCTGAAAAACCTGAAAAAAATGACATAGACCATCATTTTAGGAAGGTGATGATATTTTGCATTGTCCCAACTTGGTTTCATCTTCTGGCACAACCCTCCCACTAAGTGCACTGATATGATATTATGATATGATAATTACACTTTCTGGGGGCTTTGTCCCTCCAAAGTGATGGATGGAAGTTGCCCATATGGGCCCCTGAGCAAGGCCCTTAAACCTTAATGCTCCAGCAGTCAGCAGCAGGGTGACCGACAATATCTCCACAACTAATAACCTTCATTTCACACCAGAGTTTCATTTTAAAGAATAAAGTTCTGCCGCTGTCAGCTGATGAGGTTTTCTACAAAAAAAACCCAAAAAGAACATTAATAAAAATTATTTATACTGAAATTGATTGAAAAATGTCCCTGTAATTGATCTGTAAACAACAAATGTTTATCTAAGCAATGTATTTATTAAAACTATACTAAAAGTATTAGGACACAACACTAAATGTTTAAATTTGAATGTTTTAGTCGGGGCTTAGTGGTTAGCACATTCGCCTCTCAGCGCTGTTCTCCCTGTGTCTGTGTGGGTTTCCTTCGGGTTCTCCGGTTTCCTCCCACATTCCAAAAACATAATTTACAGGTAAATTGAAAGCTCTAAATTGCCCTGTATAGTGTGTGTTTGTGTGTGTGGATGTGTAAGTGAGTGTGTACCAAGCGATGGACAGGCGCCCTCTCCTGGGTGTATCTGCCCAGCGCCGTGACGATCCCCCCTGTATGGGCGTAGGGACACCCCCCCCCCCC
>JAOUQT010330862.1:0-13434 GCA_025769995.1 Xyliphius kryptos
TCCTCCCACATTCCAAAAACATGAAGGTAAACTGAATGCTCTAAATTGCCCTGTATAGTGTGTGTATGTGTGTGTGGGGCTGTGTGAGTGAGTGTGTACCCAGCGATGGACTGGCCTGCTGTCCTGGGTGTATCTGCCCAGCGCCCGAGATATTCTCCCCTGGATGGGCATGGGGATCCCCCCCCCCTCCCCCCGCGACCCTCATAAAGGATTAAGCGGAAGATAATGAATGAATGAATGAATGAATGAATGAATGAATGAATGAATTCTTTATAACACAATATTTTTTTTTTTATCTTGTAAAAATCTAAGTTAAATATAAAATCGGTATCCATTAAAGTATCCCCATTTAAAAGAAAACTAGGTTTTATTCTGTAAGGACAAAGTAAACAGAAATGTTTGCTGTGCTGCAAGTGTAACATTGTTTTTGTTTCCTGCGGTTTGTGCCACTTGGTCTAAATGTACTTCCTTTATGAATGTTATCATGAGGATATTAAGTCGCTCTTACAGTAAATTTATAGTAACATCTTTATTAATTGCAAAAAACGATCAACCGCCTCAACTCTACATACAGCACAGCAGTACTAGCTTTCCATGTGGATGTTATTATTCGGCTATTATTTGTTTCCCGAAGTCCATGACAAAAAAGATCTTTTTTTAAAAAAGTATACAAATTAATTTTCTATGCATTGATTTTATGTCTAACTGAATACGTAATATATTCCCCTTTTTTACACTGCACAGACCAACACACATTTTATATGTTACTAGAAAAGCAAAGTCCGGAATTATAAGATGCGATCTTAAAGGACTCTGCTAGGTTCCTGAACATAAGTCACCATAAATTGACCTAACTAGATTTCCTGCACCTCAGTATGTTGCTCTGAATTTGCCTTTTATTGTCATTCATCAGAGAAGGAGAAGGGGGTCACCATTTCAGGTTGGTTTTTTTCAGGATTGTTCCTTATGCCAAGAAGTTTTTCCTGATGCTGTTGGCCTACATAATGTGTTATTTTGTAAGATTTATTGGTAAAAATTACGACTTAAATCAAATTAAGTGTCAGTTACTAAGCAAACAAATATATTTTATGTTTATGTAAATTCAACTCCTAATAAATCAAACTGTATGTGTAACTACAACACAACAAGCATGTCAACAACAATTTACAATTAAAAAAAAATAAAAAGAATTTGTAATATAAAGAATTGTTTGATTCACCACTGCTAAATGGTGGAACGACTTTCCTAAGAACATCCATAAGGCTGACTCACTTAACATTTTCAAGAAACTAAAACCCATCTCTTCCACAGACATTTGCTATAAAAAAATAAATAAAAAATAAAAAAAACGCCAGATTGAGTAATGTGCAGGGTTGATAGTGCTACAGTTTAGCTGGTTCTTCTTAATAATACTGACTTGTGTTGTTCTCTCATTTGTAAGTCGCTTTGGATTAAAGCGTCTGCTAAATGACTAAATATAATGTAAATGTAATTTATTTGTAAATTTCTATTCTCCAGACACCCTTCATTGATAAATGTTTTGTTTTATATTTTGTGCCCTAGTCGTAGTAAATAGAACCCTGTTTCCCCCAGACAGACTCAGTCTGATTGATTAGTAGACTAAATGGCTTTTACTTTCAATGTGTGTTAACAAAATAAATAGCGGTACGAAAAAGCAACCCAATTTGAAACATAGGATCATTTTTGTCCAGTCTGCCACCGGTCTTTTTTTAACAGAAATATTAGAACAGAGTGGAACTGTGGCTTAGTGGTTCTAAAAAAACAAATTCTGATCTGGGGTGGAGTTTCCATGTTCTCCCCTTGTCTGCGTGGGTTTCCTCCATGTTCTCGAGTTTCCTTTCACATTCGCAAAACATGGATTCAAGGTAAACTCAATTTGTGTGTGTGGCTGTCACAAAGATACAGTGAGTGAGTGTGTGCCCAGCTTATCTCTCTAGAAAAGGTTTAATTGAAAGATAATGAATGAATGAACATTAAAACTACAGCCTTAAGTAAACCCTCCTTGTATGTAAGTACATTTCTCGTTGTGACTGAATTTTTGAATTATATCTCCATTTATTTCAATTAGATCTCTGGTCATTAATCCTGCCTTCTATCTCAATGCTAGCATACATAATTACGTGGATATAGTTAATGAACCGTTTACAAGCTATTTCTCAAATAAGTGAAAGCCCCATATATGGCAGCAGGATAATGAACTTTGAGCCTTTAAATTTCCAATCAATGTACAAGCACTGACATTGAAGTTCACATCTGTAAAGGACACTATTCTACATAAAATTTGTGCTATACATACAAACAACAATCAAATATTTATACAAAACTGTGTAAACGTTCAACCCCTTTCTTCCCATATTTTAACCCATATAATAATAGAAAGGGACAAACAATCACTATTTTAAACAATAAGATACTTGCTAATTTTTATGATTTATTGACCCTACCATTTTCCTCCAGGTGTTTGATGAGGATGTAGCTGCTTTCAGTCCTTTCACTGGCGTAGTCGAGTGGAACGTTCCCATATATGTCCTGAAGATGTAAATCGACCCCAGCCTTTCAGATGCAAAGGGACAGACGAAAGAGTAAGCTTCATGTTAAAGTAGTGGACGAAAACAAAATGATTGTGTCACCCTGATTCTTTAGTCGAAAATCAGTGATAAACAACATCTACTTATCTCACTTCTCCAGCATACTGAGGTACCTGCATGCAGACTGAACAACATTAACAGACAATAGGGAGTTAACTAAGTCATTAAAAATATAATCCCCAAGGAGAAGACATGGGGGTACACTCAAACTGTGGGTTTGTTGCTAGTGGGGGATTACTTATGATTAATGGGTTCACAGAATTCATGTGGGTGGCAATAAAAGTAAAATGCAAGGGCACACATCAAGCCTATGCAAAAACTCAGTCATTTTGTGAGAATAAAACAATAACCATGTTACAATTATTTTTATATACATATCCAACATTAATATACAAGTGTATTCAGTGTATACATAAATACAACATGAATGTTATTACGGTCCTGTTTAAAGATATATGTTAAAATGTTACAATTATGAGATCTGTACAATTCAGAATGTTTCAATTGGATTTGGAGTAAATGATTTGGGTAAAAACTGTGGGGTGAAAGTTACATATAAAATACTTTTTTAAATTTTGCTTTTATAAGTGAATCATATTCTAAATTCTCAGGGAGTGGTAGCTCAGTGGTTAGGGTGTTGGACTATCAGTCAAAAGATTGAGGGTTCAAAACCCAGGTCCACTGAAGTTACCAATGTGGGTTCTTGAGCAAGACCCTTAACCCTCATTGCTCCAAGGTGCTGTATCAACCCTGTGTTCTGACCCCAACCAAGTTGGGATACCTGTAAGTCTCTTTGGATAAAAGCTTCAGATAAATACAAATGTAAATTGTTGGAGACAGGGTAGCGTGCATTTTTTTAAAATTTAATTAAGATTCTTAATCAAATTGTATCCTTGCTTCCTCTGGCCAAAACAAATGTGATTAAACTGTAAACCCTAAAGAGACCCAATTTGCTTGAATATATGTAAACCATTAAGTCTGCATTCATGCATAAATATAAACACATCAGCTTTTCAAGCAAGCCAAAAAAACTGATTACCTTGTTAAACTAATTGTCCAAAATAAATCAAATAAAAATAATTATACCAACCAATGATTTATACAGGAAAACCATGAAAATTATCAGGGGTGTGCAAACGTTTGCTTACCACTGTACAAGGTCATTTATTTCGTAGATAAAATCATCAGGTATCACATATAGATGTTATTGCCAAACGTATTTCCTCACCTGCCTTGACATATGAGTTTAAGTGGCATTCCATTCCTAATCCATTGGGTTCAATATGACGTCCGTCCACCCTTTGCAGCTAGAACGGCTTTAGCTCTACTGGGAAGGCTGTACACAAGGTTTAGGATAGTGTTTATGTGAATTTTTGAACATTTTTTCAGAAGTGCATTTGTGAGGTCACACACAGATGTTGGACGAGAAGGCCTGGCTCTCAGTCTCTGCAATAATTCATCCCAAATATGTTATATTGGGTTTAGCTCAGGACTCTGTGCAGGCCAGTCAAGTTCACTTACACTAGACTTTATCATCCATGTCTTTATGGACCTTGTTCTGTGCACTGCTGCACAGTCATGTTGGAAAAGAAAGGGGCCACAAAGTTGGGAGCATGGAATTGTCCAAAATTCCTTGGTATGCTAAAGCATTCAGTTCCTTTCACTGGAAATAAGGGGCCAAGCCCAGCTCCTAAATAACAACCCCACACCAAAATCCCCCCTCCACCAAACTATACATTTGGAACAATGCAGTCAGACAAGTACGCTCTCCTGGCAATCGTCAAACCCAAACTCATCCATCAGCTTGCCAGATGGAGAAGCGCGATTTGTCACTCAAGAGAACGCGTCTCCACTGCTCTAGAGTCCAGTGGCGGCATGCTTTACATCACTGCATCCAACCCTTTGCATTGCCCTTGGTTATGTATGGTATAGATACAGCTGCTCGAGCATGGAAATCCATTTCATGAAGCTCTCTGCACACTGTTCTTAAGACAATCTAAAGACCACATGAAGTTTGGAGTTCTGTAGTGATTGACTCGGCAGAAAGTTGCCGACCTATTGGCACTATGCCCGTTAGCATTTACTGACCGCGCTCCGTCAGTTTACGTGGCCTACCACTTGGTGGCTGAGTTGCTGTCGTTCCCAGATACTTCCATTTTCTTATATTACAGCTGACAGTTGACTGTGTAATATTTAGGAGGGAGGAAATTTCACAACTGGAATTTGTTGCACAGGTGGCATCCTATTGCATTACCATGCTGGAATTCACTAATCTGCTTGTTTGTAAAAAAAAAAAAAAAAAAAAAAAAAAAAAAAAAAAACATGGTTGATTTTATACACCTGTGACCATGAAAGTGATTGGAACACCTGATTCTGATCATTTGGAAGGGTTAGCAAATACTTTTGGCAATATAGGGTATGTGCATGTCAAAAGTATGTAAATCTTTGCTTTAAGTATCTGATGTGAGAAACAGTTTTGTAGTAAAAAAATGCAAAAAATCCTTAACTAATTCCCAATCTTAATTAACCTTTAATTTTACCTTTACACTAACTAGTAGACACAGCTCTGCAATACTAGTCCAATGTCTTCAATAAATGAATGCCTGCATTTTTATGTATGTAAATCTTTAATATAATGTATACTTCAATTGAAATTAACTTTACCTTTAGGGGCAGTGGAAAAAAACTAATTAAGCTAGGTAATACATATGCAAACATTAAAAAAAAATTAAAAAAAAGAGAGAATTTTTAGGAAACACGGACATTATACACATGGAAAGGTTAATTTATCTTTTCTCTTGGGCAGGGATAAGAACACATAAGCTGTCTTGTTCAGCAATGTCAGCCTCAGACTAATGGATGACTTTTCTGTACAATAGAGTGCAGCAGGCAGAAATAAAATGCTCTGAATAAACATGTGAATTGACATCGGTTACAGGAAAGTATATTCTCCTAATCGATCTGTAAAAATGCAAACATTTTACTTGGATACTTGGATGTTGGACAAAGAGAGCTGGGGGCACATGGGAAAAAGGAAAAGAAAAGACAAAGATGGGAATTACTATGGGAAAACTGAAATGTCAGTACTTGTTTGAGATTATAATCCCCTACAGAGAAATTCCGGTCACAAAACCAACAATTTATATCCACAAGGCTTTTGCACGAATGCTATTTTCTTCAAATCGTTGATTCTTTCAATATGAAACAGTTTCAGGCAGAAAAGACACAGTCAATTATGCTGAGAGGTCAAATAAAGGTTAATTAATGGATTAAGATTAAACATGTCCTTTTGTCTCTATTCATACGCATTATAAGGATGTAAAACAGTAATAAATGACAGTGTAGACACACTCACAGCTTCAAAGCTACACAGACAGAACACAGCTTGCTGGGGGTGTTGGAAGATATACGTAGCAGGAGATAATACTGCATCCAAACCAGGCAGCTGGCACATGCATAAGTATTCAAAGCATCAGTATGAAGAGTTTTAACATACTGCAACAAAAAGAAACCGATATACAGAACGTTGGCTGAAGGTCTGTGGTTCTAAATGTACAGCCATCGGTCTGAGTGTATATTCGTTTGGATGCTCATTAAGGTAAAATGTTTAATTGATCGGTCAGATCAGTGCAAACACATATGTGTGGAGAACTGTAATCTGTACACTTTGCATCGAAAACACGGCCGAACCTGTGTGTAGTACCTGTGTGCAGAGGCAGCTGAAAGAAGAACGAAATTGAACCATGAGTATTACAACATTGTGTAGGCAGTTTACCGGCTGTTTCTTCTGCTTTCAGCACAATGTGACTGATGAGGGCGATCTGCTAAAACTGGCATTAGCCCTTTTAAAGTAGACTGCAGCTATTGATTAGCTTTCTTCATAGCGCTTCCCAGCCAATTTACTCAGATTAAATGCTAAACTCAAGTCAAAGGGGACGACATCTACAGATTCTTCTAATATATTATGTTTGCTAACCAGAGTGTTGTAGGTAAAAAATACAGTAGTATTTAATTTTGTTATATACCGTGTAAACAATGATATGGGGAAAGAGGGTCAACCCCACTTACCTTCTAATACATAAATAACTAAATTACAGTCGTTTGGAAAAGCTGAAATGATATATCATGAAATCATATGATACAGAATCAGCACATCGTTTGTATGATTTCTTAATGAATATTGGAAATTATTGTGTGAGTACTTTATGAGTAACACCTTTTTATTTTTTCTTATCTCATTTGCCAAAAAAGGGCAATGCTGAAAATTATGTAGATTCAGAAAGTGTAAAAATGAAAATTCAGAAACCATCAGAATGGTGGAAATCCATTGATGTACATTGATAAAGTCATTAAGTGATCTATTTGGCCTATAATGCTTAGACAGGAATTTGTCCCCTACATTTAACCCATCTGTGCAGTGACACACACATATACACACACTGAGTGGAGTGAGCACATGTGCCCAGGGTGATGGGCAGCCCTGTATATGGTGCCTGGGGAGCAACTGAGGTTAGGTGCCTTGCTCAAGGGCCATTGTATTTGATGGGACTGAGAACCAAACCGGGAACCTAAGTCTTGTTTCTTAACCACAAGCCTATGACTGCCCCATTATGATGTTAACTGGAGCATGATTGCTGGTGGGTTATGGCTTGGTTGAATATTTCCACATATCTTTATTTATACAGTTACCTAAAATGATAATTAAAAACACCCAGAGTGGCCGTTTTGCAGATGGACATGGCTTGTCTATTAGCCAGGCCAATGGAGGATGAAAAAAATTATTAGAACTGAAAGAAAGGCTTTTTTATAATTAGGCTATTGTTACTTCCACCCTGTTCTCTTTTGATCATCTTATAAAGCAGTTTGTCAGACTTGAAAGCAAAGGCTAGTACTATCTGGTATTACCAGTGTTTATGATTTTAATTGTGGAAGATGTTAGGTCAATAACAATTTTGTTAAAGAAAATCATTTGAAAAACTCAAAGTTTAAGTACAAAGTGAGAAAATTAGATAAGGTGCAATGATGTCAAAGACAGGAAACACAGACGACGAATATCCACACCATGACATTCAATATAATCGGGATCCTGCACAAAGTGAGTTTGACAGTCCACTGGAAGATAAGAGAACATGTCTAACTCCTGTCAAGCATACAAGTTGGAGATGATACAGCACTTTCAAAAGGGTATAAAATGAAAGACACCTGAAGTTTATTATCAGATAGTAATGAGAACAAATGCTCTATTAAATCTGATCTGCTTGATGACGACCTCTCGTGGCCTATAAAACTTCAAACAGAAGCCCTAATTGCTTTTCTTAATCTAAATCTGGTTTGATAATTGACCAGTGGCACCAGACACCATTAAACGAAAGCCTAGATTTAAGACTGCAAAGATGTGGTTCTAGAAACATTTTTAGTAAGCATTACAACCAAATTCATATCCATATTTAAAGACAGCCCCGTAACTTATGAAAACCTTAAGAATAACAGATGTTATTGGACCGGATCAGCAGTAAGATGTGTTTTGTAAAAACCCCGCTTCCACGCCACCCCAGCATTTTATTTTTTAATCTATACTTACTATCCATTCAAAAGGTATTTTATAAAATGGGTAGTTCCGGTCCTTGAATCTGATTAGCTGAGCCGCTTATCTAGCCGTGACTTTATTCACAATAACCCACACCTCTGATCGCTTCACATTCATGTAAATGCATAATATTAAATATATTGTTTTCTCGAAGTTTTTTATAAACTGCGTTTTGTAATGTGGCCACTAGTATTTGATTGTTAAATAATGAAATGTTTTTTGAATAAAAATCTTTTACTTGTGGTCAGGGTTCATGTAAAAAACTGGACTGGATTATGTGGCAGAAGGCAAGTTTATTCGCGATTTTGCTTTCAGTTAACGCATTTATGAATTAAACCTTGTTTTTTATTTATAGTGTGTCGATAACCATTTTATAAATGCAATAAGACACTGAAGGTTTATTCATAATAATGCATGCCATTCCTACATCATGCCTGGTTTTTCCATTTTTGTTTTTGAAAGATAGAGTGAAACTTCCTTTTGTTTTGTTTTTTACTCCACCTATGGATGAAAACCACCATTAGGTTTTTGTGCCACAAACCTTTCAACAAACCTGATTCCAAAAAAAAGTCTGCAAACAAATTGATAAAATTTCCCTCCATTTAATGAAACAATTTCATCCATTAATTTCAAACATTATTGCCAATATTATGCCTAAAAAAATTAAACTAAGACAAATGTTAATAGTAACACTTTTGAACTATTAGTAACTATTTCAATTAGTAACCTTAACAATCGATTGATTGATTTATTCACCTGTATTGTCATTGCTCTGTACTAGTGTAAGAAAATGAAATGTCGTTAAATAACCTGCCCAATTAACAGTTCACCTGGTGAACGTCATCAAGATTGAGTATAAAAGTAGCACCTATCATTAGCTCAGTCTTTGCAGGCATGAGATGTCAGGGAAATCTTATAAAGTGCATATGCATAGAGTCATGTGGCTAAAACTGTTGCTGAATGTGCGTGACCATTAAGCCTTCAGGTGCCACTGTTTGAGAAACTATTATGCAGTACTTTTTTTCGCTCAAAAGTACCTTGGAAAATCAGTTACTTGAATCTGTATGCAAAGAGAAAGACATACAGTAATCTTGTGCAGAAAATCTGGGGGAAAATCTACATCACAGATCATCTGAGAGAAATCAAAAACTGTGAAAATGTGTTCTGTGGTTAGAGAAGTTTATGTTTCAGCTAATTTTTTTGAAAAGGAACACTGGATTCTAAGCAAAACAGGTGACTAGGACAATTCCTGGTAAATAGTGAAAAAAACGACATCTCTGATGGCATTAGGGTATGCCTACATACCTACTGATCTTAATATACAGTATGTGAAGATACCATTGATGTAAATGTACCACTGTCGCTATATCTATTTAAACAAAGCAAGGCCAGGCTTCATTCTTTAAGTTTTAACATGGTGGCAGTCCTGACCTGTCCCCTGTATAAGACATCAGTAACTGGACTGTTGAGCTGCTCAAGTCTGTATACAGCAATAATAAGTAAAAATATTGAACACAGCAATAACGCAGTAAAGCACCCAAAATGACCCACGTCAACTACAAGCTGGTACTTTGCTGCCCAACTATATGGCAGATGTAAAACATTTAACAAATTTAACAAATATGTATTGACTGAGCCACTGCATATCACATTAATTAATTAATATGTCATGAGGGAGAAGGTTACCTCACACTCAAAATATGCTCTGGCATCGTGAAGGAGCTAAAAATATACTTATAAAAAATCAGTGATCCGATTTCCCTTCAAGCATACTTGTATAAGGGAGGGAGTGGAGCACACTGCAAAATGGGACGTAAAGAAAGAGAAAGCTATGGTGAAAGAGGAGTGTGTGGGGAAGTGGGAAGCTTCATCCCAAAGCAAGCATGGCACTACGATGATAAGAGCATTAACATCAGAGGAAACAGAATGCAGCTAAGCCTTTAGGTTCCGAGAATAACTGGAAAGTTTAGGAATGGAAAACGTGAAAAACGAAAGAAATAAATCAAATAATTATATTAGTCTTTGGAATTTCTGAAAATGAATAAAATAACAAATGTAGGGTGAATAAAAATAAATTGGAATCATATTCATTGGTCTTATCTGGAAAAGCTTCATGACCGTTATTCAAAGATAGTTTACAGAGCTATTTGCACATGCAGACCATAATAAACAAAAGTGAACATTGGTAAGGAATCGGTGTGTTGAAAATTGTGGGAATAGCCGTCGAAACTGTAGCACAGAGGAGCTCCGAAGTGCGTATCCATAGCAACAGAGTGAGCCATTCAGAGCAGGCTGACTCACCTTTGTTTGTGTGTAAAAGCATTGGAGGGAATGCTGATGTAAATGCTGCCGCAGACAAGAGAATTGTCTAGTTCTTTATCTTAATTCTCATTTTACAAATAATGAGAAAGCGCCTACATAAGCTCCTGACAAATCCCTCTAACATGTTGCCAAATTTACAACCATGTCCACACAACACAAATGACTGCATTAAATCATTTACAATCCCTTAAAATAAATGTCACTGAATTAGTAACGTATCTTATTATAAAAAACACCAAAGTTTTTGCCACAAGACTTAATGTACCTTTGATTTCAATTTACCAAATCTGTATACCTTTTACATTAATATACCTCAAACCTGTTTTTCAAATTTATGGTAAGCCTATCCTGGATTTAGAGGGCAAAAACTCACCCATCATAAAGATCCATGCGTGCGCACACACACACACCACACACACACCACACACACACAAATAACAAATTTGGCAAAGGGAACCAAAAAGACAAGAGACAATAATTTATATTATAATGACATCATTGGCGACCAATTTTGACTAAACTCGGATACCCCATAATAAACCTGCAACCTCAAACCACCGTCATCTACACTGTGTGCAGAACTATCAGGCAACTAAGTATTTTATATCACATCATCCTTTTTATACATGTTGTTCCACTCCAAGCTGTATAGGCTTAAAAGCCAACTAAGTAATTAAGTAAATCAGGTGATGTGCATCTCTGTAATGAGAAGGGGTGTGGTCTAATGACATCAACACCCTATATAAGGTGTGCTTAATCTTTAGGCAACTTAATTTCCTTTTCTTGCAGAGGGATGCAGCAGTCTTGAAATGGTCAATCTTTTTACGTGTGATCACCAAACAAGTATCATCAAAGATGAACTTGTGGGACCTTTTGGGGTTAAGAATGGAATGAAACCCAATTCTCAGACCGATTGCCAGTTTCTGGATGACCCCTTCAAGCTGTGGTACAGAAAGAAGTCAGTATTGTTTGGGATGTCCCCTTTTAAAGTGGTTGAAAAGGTTTGTCATGTTACCATCCAATGGGATAAACACATCATCACAAACTGTGCATAACACTTGTTTGTGTCACGTTGTCGTGGTCCATATTACCGATGTCCACTTTTTTGGGGGGACTAATTTAGCCATGTGTTTGTTCATGTATTCCTTGTTGGCTGAGCACAGAACTGCTGTAGCGGAAAGAATTTGCTTGACAATCCTGCGATTTATTTTTTTTTTTAATTTTTTTCTGTGATGACATTACAATCCTTTACGATCTATTATCGTCATTTCACGCACCCCTACTTCCAAGAACTAATCTGAGTGCAACATCCTTAGCAAACAGCTGTGCACTCGTCTGCATATACCACCACGCCAGACAAACTTCACTACGCGTGTCTGCATTTTTAAAGCACCCACTACTGAACATATACGTAATCCCAAACACCTGTTGGCTCCACCCTCTACTGCTTACCAAGGCAAGTTTATTTATAGAGCACCTTTCATACAGAAGCAACTCCGTGCTTTACAGAGCAACCAAAAGAAATTTGAATAAATAAAAAATATGTATAAATAAATAAAAACCAAAATAATGCATTAGGAGAAAGGAAAAATAGTAATAGAAAAGAAAGCAATGCAATAAAAGAAAGCACAACCAAAACACTCAAAAACAACAATAGCAGACAGTGAAGAACAAATCAAACTAAACTGTAAGCCTGCTCAAAAAGGAATGTTTTAAATTTGGATTTAAAAGCGCCTAAAGTCGGAGCTCTTCTAATGTTCTCATTAAGCTGATTCTATTTTAGAGCGGCATAGCGGCTAAACGCTGCTTCTCCATGTTTAGTGGGTGGGACTAAACCTGTTATTAAACCTGGGGTGGGACTAATAGACCTGTTCCTAAAGATCTGAGAGTTCTCCTCGGTTCATATCTCTGTAGCAGATCTGATAAATACACTGGTCCCACGCCATTTAGACATTTATAGACCGGTAACAGCACTTTAAAGTCTATTCTGTAACTGACTGGTAACCAGTGTAAGGACTTCAGAATGGGGCTGATGTGATCTCTTCTTTTGCGCCTGGTCAGAACTCTGGCAGCTGCATTCTGCATCAGCTGAAGCTGTTTAATGGTCTTTTTTGGAAGTCCAGTTAGGAGACCGTTGCAGTACCAGTGGAGAGTGATCCATCTATTGGTTCCCACAAGTACATCAAAATGGGTCCGGCTGGAAACAAAGTCTTGCTAAAAGGGTCCTACCCGTTACACAAAGTACTTTGTACCTGCAATTTATGTGAAATTCATATGGTCCACATATGTCACTTGTGGCTGATGTAAAGCCCTAATCAGTTAGTTAAGGTGTTTAGATGGGCAATCACATTACCATCATGATTTGATTTGGGCTTTTTATTACTGGTTAGCCATGTTAACATTTTTAGCTACATCTAGCTAACTTTCAATCATTGATCAGCATTTCATATAAACCCAGATACCATATACTGTAGATGTGGGCTTTGGATAATGGTGTTTTCCAAATGTCTGCATACATTTGGCCATGTAGTATTTGGGATGTGCACGAAGGTTTAAACGTTTATATTTAATATTTGTGCTTTGTAGCAGGTTTGATGTGCAGGATATTAGCGCTCTCAGCATGTGCACGGATGGACCCCTAGTGGTGCACAATCACCTGGTCCTTTACGTAGCAATAATTAAAACTGAAAGTTATCGTCACTGTAATTTACCCAAAATTGTTTTCATTCCCTTCTCCTCCGGTTTGCACTCCTGCAGTGCTCACACTTTGACCCGCAGCATCAAACATGGCCTTGTTTTTGTCTATTCCTCATTTATGCAAGAAGGTTTGCTGTGTTGTTCAGCACAGTGTCCAGAGCATGGAGCAGATACCAGGAGACAGGCCAGTACACCAGGAGACATGGAGGGGGCTGTAGG
>JAOUQT010330888.1:0-13433 GCA_025769995.1 Xyliphius kryptos
AGCCGCTTCAGGTGCGCTAATCAACCCTGATCAGCGCCGCGGCTCCGCCACGCCCCCCAACGCCACCGCGTCACAGCTACATTTATAAGGTAAAAGTGGTAAGACATGTTCTCATGATTAATCACACTAGTGTGTGAGTTTATTTAAATAGATGATGGTGAGATTATGTTTTGCTTTATCTCCAACTGGTTACCTGGCTTCATAAGAACGCATATGGTGGCACCTCAACTTCCTGCTTGAAAAATATTAGAATAAAAAAAAACACAAGCCACCAAAATCATAGTTCTTTGTTGTCTTTCAACTGTTCCTGTAAAAGGTTGTCAAAAAATGACCACAGTAGAAAGACCCACAAACTCCAGTTGGCACCATTTTGCACCGGATGCCCTTCCTGATGCGATCCTGCTGTTTATCTGGGTTTGGAACCAGCACTTTAAGTAAACTGATGCAAAGACTTCTAATGAATAGCACCTTTTTCTATTTCCAATTTTTACTCACTGTATTTTTGGATTATGGAAACTCACACAGGTACAAAAAATGGCATGCAGACTTCACACAGAAAAAAAAAATTAAACCTTCTTTTTGTGAGACTGAAGCACTAACTGCTGCGGCATTCTTGCCGCCCACATGACACCACAATAAAACAGTCTCAACAATATATAGAGCTTATGGTGATCTTTAAAAGCTCCAGGATGCTGTAATTAAATCTTTGTCTTTTTATTATTTATTCAAGATTATTGAAATAAATCCTTTCCATACTTCTTAGAGCATAGAAAAGATTTAAAGCTGTTGTTAATTGCTATTTAAAAATACATAAAAATGAGAATAATAGACACACTGTCATTTAAAAGCCTTTACATGTTTTTCTGTTGGAAAGCCAGCTTGTTGACCAAACTAGAAACCGCAGGCAGATGTTTTTAGCTGCTGTTACTGTTACTGGGCTGCTGTACAGATTTTTATGTAGCTAGATGTACCGCCTTGTTTTCTGACTGAAGAATCAGTGCGATGGAGAAATGGCTCATGGTTCATTGGTTAGGTGGTTGGCTGAATATGCTGACAGAGTGGTTTACATTAACAGAATGACAGTGCAATGGTTTGATACTTACCAGACCTGGAAGCTCACAGCATTTATCTCGACTAGCCCACGACGTACTACAGACGATATCGAACATCTGAAGCTGAAACTGAGATGTAAACACACACACACACACACACACATACACACACACAGTCATACAAAAGCCCGCATTGAATCTAAATATCAGCACTAAAATAAACACTCTATATTTCATAGAAATGCTACATTAATACCGGGATATAACTTAGATTTATTGTTTGATCTTGTATGCACTTGTATGTGTAATGCTCACCACAACTGCACTCATCTTAATTACCCGTGACTTTGTCAGTTCAATCCATGTTTACTCATTAGACCCTCTAATTAACAAGGTCCTTAATGGATGTATAAATCAATAAATATCACAACATGGATTGATCCAAGAAATAGTAATTCAATTACAAAATTAATCTTGCATTGTGATATACCTTGTCCTTGTGATATACCTTGTTTTTTAATCAATACAGAAGTACAATTTCTTAGGTTATAAACCTTTTTAAAGTTTCAGTTTTTCGTATGAAAGCTAAAGAGACGAGTCCAAGTTTGTTGTCTTTGGATCAAACAGAAGAACATTTGTGATGCGTAGGACAAATGAAAAGATGCATGACAATGCGTAATGCCATCTGTCAAGCATGATGGAGGCAGCGTGATTGTCTGGGATGCTTTGGAGGTGGCAAAATTGGGGATTTATACAGAGTGGATCCTAAACAACGATAACTACCACAAGATTTTGCAAACACCATGCCATACCCTGTGGACAGCACTTGATTGGGGCTAATTACATCCTACAACAGGATAATGTCTCCAAACACACATCCAAATTGTGTCTGCAATATATAAGAAGTAAGGAGTCAGCCGGAATTTGGACTGAAATGGAGTGGCCAGCACTGTGTCCGAAACTGAACTTGATTGAGCTGTTGTGGGAGCAGCTTGACTGTATGATACGGGGAAAGACTGCATCAAGCCAATTCCTGTTGTGGAAGATGCTACAAGAAGCATGGGGTGAAATCACATCAGATTAACTCAAAAAGTTAACAGCTAGAATGCCTAGAGTCTGCCTGTAATTGCTGCAAAAGGCGGCTTCTTGATGAAGGCAAAATTTTAAGTACACAGTCGTAATTTTCATTAAAATCAATATTTCTTAATCTGACAATGTCTGCATGTCCTGTTTATTTGCTTTATTTCATAATCTTAAGTGTGTTTCCATTGAAAACAAGAAAATGTCATTGTGATTCCAAACTTTTGAGCGGTAGTCATCCTAATCGATAGTATTTTTTGCTTGTAGATCATTCTTAGATTGGCAGATTGTAACTAATGTGTTGATAAGCTTGTACATTGCTGTGTCTGATTCACATGAACTGGCAAAACACACACCACCATCTCAGTGTTCCTGCAGTTTGGAGAATTATCCATCTATTAAATAAGTTCATCTGAATGGTAAAACAAAATGTTGAAATCAGTAAATGTAATTAAATATAGGAGAAAGCCCAATGGTTTCATCAAAATGTATTGTCTTACAGCTTGATATAACTTTCTGTTTGAACCTGCTTTTCACTGAAGATTATTTAAAACCAAAAGTTAAGTTCTTTTTAGTAAACATACAATATATTTACAACATACAAATTTTATCATAATATTTTTATTATAATAATTATACCATCAAACTGCCTCACTCTCCTGCATGTCAAAATGTATGCCACACACATGGCAGGTTTGTATATTACCGGCGCCGAGTTGTCCCTCTTCCCACGTGAGCGGACCATTCGGCCAAGAACCTCCAGTCCATCTATGGTGATGTTTCCTGCAGCACTGATTGGCTTCTCTCCTACTGTCTTGCAGTCAATCACCAGCTTCGCTGTAGTCTTGCTGATTGCTACATGTAACTGTTATAAGAAAATAGACGGTTACGTGATTGGGTGTGGTAGCTCAGTGATCAGATTTTTTAACTATAAATCTGATGGTTGTGGGTTTAAATCCCTGGTCCACTGAAATTATTAAATCTGGGTCCATGAACATAATCTCCTTAACCTTCATTGGGGTGGAGTATTGCAACCCCATATTCTGACCCCAACCATGGTTGGATATTTGATTTTGATAAAATTGTCTCCAAAATGACCAAATGTAAACGTAATAATTTATAATAATAATTAAATAACATTAGCCTGACACATAAACAATTTAAAGTGTTGTTCTTAGTATGTGTGCCAATATTGGCACAAAATATGTGTAGTGGGTAACATGATGAACAAAGCAGAAAAAATAATATGACTAGTGATTTGTTTAGATAATTATTAATATTCTGCTGCACATGTCTGCAAATGAAATTGGCCAAACATATTTAGGAATAAAAATAAAAAAAATATTATTGAGAATGAAATAATGTTTGTCTTTAGACACAAATCACAAGACTAAAAATCATGTTTTCTCACTGAGAATAGTTAAATCAAATCTTGGCTTTAAAATAAAAGATCAACTACCCTAATAGTGCTAAACATCACAAGAAAACAATATAAACGATAGTTAAAAATAAAGATTTCAAAATGCATAATACATTTTTGTCATTCATTATGTGATGCAAAAAAGAAAGCCATTTTATGCAGAAACTCTGCAAGATCTTTGTACCCATACTTATTTCAGCATTTCTTTTTCTTTTGTTCCCTAGAATTACCAAAGTGGATCCTAGGGTTGAAAGCAGTCAGTTCTTGAAATTATAATGTCCCTTCACTTTCAGTTGCTGTTTTTAAAGCTGTTAAAAAAAGTCCACAAATTATGCTTTATTATTAATGATGTCCTTGTTGTTAGGGTCAAAATCCCACACTGCATTACATTTCATTAAAAATATTGATATTCCAAAAAATATTATAATATGTAATTTTCAACATTAACTTGTTGTACAGAGATTGTACAACAGCAGTATACTTTTTAAGTTTTTAATGAATCAGCTTTATCAATCTAGCTATAGTGTGACATGTAATTATGTGCCATTAAAAAGTATATAAGAATCTATACCTTATTATTTTTGTTTACTACTTGTTAATACTACAAGGCTTCTTATAGATGATGGGTCTTTTATCAGAAAGTTTATTGGATGATTGGAATTAAACTGCTTCAACCGCAGTTTGAAATAGTATTGACTCTCCAAAACTGCTGTGGAAGATAAAGTCCTTGTAATTTCCAGTTTCTTTCTCCCAAATTACTCACGATGTGGTAAGGGCCCTTTTAATGTCACATGGTAATTGAGAAACAATGAATATAGGGTAGTGCACATAAAGAGAAGTTTATGGCAGATCTACAACTATCTACTAATTTAATTAGTTTCCCACTGATGGGGCTGAGTAAAAATGCCCAGGATCCAAATGTCAGCAGACACTTTTTTTTCTGTTAAGTCACAAAGAACTCAGATTAATTGTGCAACAAGGCCGATTAACTGAGCACAACCACAAAGGGAGTTTAAATAGAATTATTAAGAAGTAAAAGATTTATACATAATGTATATCCGTTGGCAAATGTACAGTATATACTGTATAAGAAAATAAACAGTAATTATTTATAAGATAAATATAAAATATGTAAGTTCTAAAGCTGACGATGACCAACATAATTGAATTTTATCAAATTTAAAGTGTAATGCTGCAACACAAAAAAGACAAAAAGGCAAAAATGAGAGAATTTCCAAGTATTACCCTTTTTAAATAATTCATGATATTAATAACAGGTCAGTATTCCAACTGGATATAAAGAATTCAGTGCAAACAGAGGTGGGTCCTTGCTCTTCATCTATTGTCAAACTTCTTCAAAAGAAGAATTTATAATATTAGGGAGCCATCTGAAATGAATGTTACACTGGGTACAGACTCCCCACCATGATTATTGGGATTTTTTCTCCCCTTTACCATCCTGCTTACTGTGCATGAAGACATAATAAATATGGTTCAATACGCAGACATGTCCTTTACAGGTCTAATGGATTATAAATCAAATTTAGTTTTTTTGTTAAAAACACTGTTTTTTTTTTTTTTTAAAAAAACACCTGACTTCAGTCTGCTCCTGTGCTGAGCACCTTCAAACCGATGTCACTGGGTCATAATACACATATGCTTTGCTGTTTTTAACCAATGCATGTGAATCAAGGTGGTCCTTCAACAACACCTTTTTAAAAAGATGTGCAGGGCACTCGACTATGGCTAACCACTTTGCACTGAGCAAAGTGCCTTGATTTGCCATAAGTCACTATTGTGCCCCACATTCCCACACGGCAGGCTTGCATATTTTCTCCATAAGACCCCCCAACAGCACAAAAACATGCTTAAAGGTGAACTAAAGATGCTCAAGTGTAAATGTGTGTGTGAAAGTGTTCGACTGCTCTACGATGGAATGGCAGTGTGCTCAGTGTGGTTTCCTGCCTTATGCCACATAAGCACTTAACTGAACCTAATTAGAAGAAATTGATTAGAAAATGTATTTATTGTTGCATAAGGTTTCCTGGTGCAGTTTAATTAAATCCAAATTATTTTGCTGCATTTTGCACAGGTACACCACATACAAGTGTTTAATTGGTCTATATATCAGATAAGTATGTGTAAATTAAATTGTCTACATTTCTGGAATGTTGAAAGCACAATTTAAGGAAGCATCATGGCAGCAGTCATGATGCTATCCTATCTAACACACAAAAAAAGAAAATTCAGCGTAGCTCCTTTTATCAGCATGGCCCCTGTGGCTCCACTGTCTTCTCTGATCAATCCAGGTATAATTCTGTTGCCATCATGATACATTGGTCTATTTCACACCACCCGTTTCAATCGTAATGTGCCTGCTTGCACTTAAATCCCTGCCCTCCGCCTCCAACGATGCAGTGCGCATTGCTTCATTTGTTTGTTTGTGTTCTTGTCCCCCTTGAGTTTTTTTTCTCAGTGACTTATCAGTGTACTTCACAACAAAATGTTACATCTTTACCTCCCATCCCGCACCCCTTTACAAAAAGCTGTGGCTGGGAAAAAAAACATTAATTACTTTGGCAATGTAAAAAGCACAACAAATGTAATACTGAAAATCAAATGGCTCAAAAAAGCAAACTGTGTGAGAAACAAACCTGATCAGCCGACCAAATCTGCTCACACTATTAAAACGGTATGACATGCTGCTATAACCTGTTAAAACTCTGTCAACATTCAGGTTCAGGATCTATTTCAGATGTTTGTGAAAAAGAGGAATATTTTTTCAGAGCTAAAGGCAATATTTGCTTGGAGGTAATTCTTAAGTAATTCTTTTTAAATATAAAACATTAGATTTTAGTAAGCCTACTAAGTTTCAATAAGGTATAAAAATCATGTCAACATTGTTTCAGAGAATAACAAAAAAACCACTGTAGCTGCAATCATTTTTTATGGGACAACAATGTAATTTGTTTGTGAGTGAGATTTAAAATATACTAAAATATTGAAATTTCAATAAACTTTTACTTTACATTTCATTAAAATATAAATGAAAAACTGCAACCTTAGCGACATGCAACTGATTAGCCAATTGACTCTAATTTAAGATTTATTTGCTATCATACCCAGTTTTTCCACCCTCATTCTATTCTCTATAGGATGAAATGGCCTAAATATTTACAGATGTCTAAGGCCATTAATTAGCTTAAAGATTTGGTCTTCACTAAACTACCTAATGCACCTAATGATCCAGCATTGAGTGTTTTTAAGCTCTACCTATTGATTGCTTAGTGCTGTGTCTTTATATATACATGCAGAACACATCTTTTCAGTGGACTTCAATATTTTGGCACACCCCTATGCAGAATGTTATAACGGAAACTGTCGGTTCTTGTCCTATTGCTGGCCCTACTGCAATGATGCAAGGGTGCAAAGCAGAGACTCAAGAGGGTAAGGAGTAAGCTGAGAAGGAACCATACGAGGAAACCCACACAGACACTCTAAACAAAAAGGAGCCCCTGAAAAGGTCTTTCTGACCCAATAATTAAACTCAGGCAGACTACTTCTACATTGAGTAAAAAGGCCTAACCACCGTTTTTCCCCTTTTTTAATTTAAATATAATAAACTAAATGTTATGGTATTTTAACCACATTTTAAGATTGCGTTTGATCCTTTTTATTTCAGCAATCAAATAACATGGGGCCTGGGAAACTGTTTTAACTGTGGTCAGGTTTATTCAAAGCTTTAGTACTGAATCAGTTAGAGTGTGTTTCTCATTAGCATTTAGGAGAACTCACACTAGACCCATACTTTTGTTACAGCACATTATCAAATAACTAACCTATGGTGTATCTAAAGTCAGTCTATTTCAAATGTTAAAATAAGGCAGTTGTTAAAAAATATTTTAACATATTGAACTAAATACCAGCTAGGGGTGATACTAAGGCTTGAAGTACAAAGATTCTAAAAGTTTAATTTTAATAAAAGTTAGTATAATGACAATGCACAAATACACACATTATTTGACAAGTGGATTTAGTTAAGAAATGCACACTGCATGCACAAAATGAAACAATATAGACAAAAGTACTGGAGCACCTTTTAATTATATATATTATATAACAATATATTCTGAGTAAAAACTTACTTTTGCAGTTGTAACAGTTTTAACTGTTCTGGGAAGTGTTTCTACACAATGGTGGCTGAACAACCTTTGGCCAATTTACCCAAAAACACATTATCAACATCATATACACTGCACTTGAAAGTTTGTGAACCAAGCATGGTCATTGTTTTCTAAAAAAAAATTATAACAATCATGGGCCAATCCATATAACAATCTGGGCCAATCCAGAGTGCAAATCTTCTTTCTTAAACGATTCATTGGTAGTTTTGCTGAAGTAATGGAGAAATTGAGTCGTTGTCTTATTGCATAATTCATTTTCATCCCAGCTTTAACTCCCTGACTGATGGCAGGGGATTCTGGTCAAGAATCTGTTGATAATGTGGAGCCGTCCAGGTCCGAATGCAGACAAGCAGGTCAAGACTTTCACATTTCCACCACCAGGCTTCACTGTTGGGAGTAGGTTCTTCTCTTGACACTTTGTTCTTTTCTTTTCTCCAAACATGGCACTTGTGATCAATTTTGGACTTCAGAAAGCCTCTGGTTTGTCCAAGCACTCTGGCAAAGTTTAAATGGGCAACTTTATTGAGAGTAGAGGCTTGTCTCTAGCAACTCTCCCATGAATGCCATGTCTATTGATATATCGCCTGATATTATTAATAGACTCCCTGGAGGTGATGCGTGGGTTGGCCTTTACCTGCATTATTATTTTTCTAGGGTTTCTTGGTGTAAATTTTGATGGCCGTCCACTTCTGGGCAGAGTTGCAGTGATGCTTAGTGCCCTCCATTTGTAAATGATTTTTCTTACAGTGGATGGATGAAGCTAGAATCTTTTGGAGATGGCCTTGAACCTCTTCACAGACTGATCGGCTGTCCACTTTCTTCCTGATGTCCTCAGATATGTCCTTTCATCTCGGGATTGTTAATCTGTTCTTTATCTGTTTAGTTGGTTTCCTTCTTTTAAACCAGTGCACCTCAAAACTTTTCCCAAGTTCTTATTTGAGTGGTCTGCTTAATTGATTACTTAAGCACTCACATGTGTTTCACCTGAGTCTTTTATCTAATGGACTTTACCAGTGCTGCTGTGGTTCATTCACTTTTGCAGATGCTCTGATTCCATGTTTCATGTAGTCTGCTTGCAACTCACATATTTCCCTCAAAACAAATAAAACAAAAAAGAGAGTTGTAGTAAAATAAAAGAAAACTCTAAACTACTCAAATAGTTCACAAACTTTCAAGTAGCACTGTATGTGGTGGTACAAAAAGGTCTTGCTCACAATCTTTGTGTTTGTTAAATCTAAATGTGTTCAAAAAGGTTGAGGCCACACAAGTTTTATACCAAAACATGCCTATCATACCTGCTGGCCATTTCAAAACTGTTCCCCTTGAGGATGTGTATACAATTGTGCACAATGCATGTCTAGGTGCTTGATTTTCTATACTTGTGGTATTAAAAACACACAAATTCAATTTAGGCATCTCCCTATTGTTTTTCCTATATTGTTGATATCACTGCTATTCAGAGACATTTAATACAAAATACTTTGGCTTAAACACAACAGTTTAAAGCCTTATTTTAATACTCTTAAATGTAGCTATTATTTTAGTGGTTACAACGATGATATTACTGAATAATATACAGGATCACTCTGACATTCCAGTAAGAGAAGATCTGAAAAGAATGAAATGGGGTAATGCAGCTCAGGGATCCAGGCATTCATCATATCATAGTGAGTTTAAACCCCTACAAAGCCTCAGTCATCAATAATGTATCCTGAACACTCACATGTTTCAGAGGAATGTAATTGAAATTCATTCTATGCACAAGGTCCTTAGTTAAATAAATCCTAAAATTCTCAATTGTTAAATGAATCATAGAATCTGTTTACGAAAAAATCCATCATTGAATAAATCATACAGTCCTATAGTCATACCGATTACCCCCTAAATCTGAGAATGTTAAGAAGAAAGCAGAAAGGTGGTTGTTGAAAAAAGCTAGATATACAGTTCAGCTAAAACTATTTTATTAGTAAAGCAAATATCATAGAGTTATAAAACAAAATGGAACCAGACTGACCTTATGAAAGCTGCCATAAAAGATCTTTTGGATGTCTGGTCCTTCAAAAGTCACTGTTTGGAATTCACCTTGGTAGTCATTGTTAAAAAATGTTAATGTTTTTCCACCATCTGAAAAAAAAAAATTACTGGTTACATTAAGGACTCGAATTGCAACGGATACACAATCGCTGTTGGATGCTAACGGGGGGCTGTTAAGACAACACTTACTGTCAAGGATGATGCCCACCAAAGGCTCCTTATCTTTATTAAGAATTTCCCACAATGCAAAGGGCTCCTCAGGAGTCTCGGGCAGGATGCGGAACAGCACTGAGACTGTGTAATCAGATGGGAGTCCCTCAGGATGAAGAAATCTAAGGGCAGCAACACAGATGTCAATTATAAAGCAATTTATCTTCTTCGAGAAAGCGACACAATGGTCTTTCTCATCTGCACCCAAACTGTTCTCTGACAAACAGGATGTGCTTGGAGATGGTCATTAGCTGAGCCGATAATGACAGAGTACAGTGTTTTAATATGTGCCTAGCTGTGATGGCTAGAATAGCAGTTTAAAGTAGCTTCTGGTTCAGCAAGCTTCTAAAAAGAAGAAAGTCGTGTATATGAGGGTACTGAAGCTTAGCAGTGCAATAACAGCACTCCCGCTGAGCTTAGGCAAGCATAGTCTAATCTCAATATTAGTATTATTCAGTATGCTCAGTATGCAAAGACAGAGCTACAATGGTGGAGCAATCAGAAAAGAGCTTTATTTTTCACCAATGGAAGGATGAAGCATGCACTTGAAAATGATGCTGCAAAATTTGAGATCCGAAACTGGGCTGTTATGGATAACAAGAGACTTCCAGCTCCATCCAGATGAAATCTTACCCTGTCATCATACACACTCTTACTTACTAAACACTAGCACCCTCCCACAGGACACATGCTGCTCAGACTCTCCCACCAGCCTATCAGGGCAGTTTGCAGGAACAATTGGGTCCTGTCTGACAGGTGGGAGGCAGGATTGAGAATGGGGCAAAATATAGTGATTTCAAAGGTTCCAACACCACATTATTAGTCAGAATGGTCCATAGAGATCAAAAGCACTATTTTCTTATCACTTTATGATGCTGCATTTAACTGTCAGTGGACAAAAAAAAAGTAAAAAGATTGTAAAAAGGTCTGGGACTTTTCTGAAAAACATTATATGAACAAAAGTATTCGGACAGTAATACCACCTCAAAATCAGTGCATCAATATTGTTTTGTTCCAGTATAATTGCCAAAGCGGTATAAAATTAAGCACCTATCCCTTAGAAAAGTGTACACATAAAACTATGGGAAGAGTTTGCTAAAGGCTCAGGAGCAAAGTTTTACATATGATGCAACTTTCCTATTTATCTGGGGTTGGGCCCAGGACTACGACTACAATGAAATGTACAATTCCATTGGCTAGGGCAATTTAGTATCATTATTGGAATGTGAAAGGAAACAGAAGTCCTTGGAGTAAATCCATACAGTCATGCACAAGATTTAAAACAAAATACCAATGACTTTCCCCCATATTACTGTTGAGAGACAAAATGGTGGATGGTCCCAAATTTGAGGTTTCATTTTGGCCTTGAAGAATAAAAACTCTAAGAGGCAACTGTATATTTAGATCACACACATAATAATTATGCACATACTTTGTTGGCTGTGAGACGAGCGCATCCTTGTGCAGCCTGTAGCAAGAGAAGCTATTGAAAGTTCCCGGCTCCATTGAAACACCCTGCACATTACTGTACTGCTTCTCCACCAGTCCAAACATCTCCATCATCCGAAAGCCTGCAGCACACATCAGCCAAAAAGAAAACACAATTAACTTAACCGAATTGAATGTCTAGATGATACTGAATTCCAAAAGTGGATTCACTATTTGTGTACTCAATAATTCATGTTGCCATGCTATATGGAAGACAAACTTATAAAATTTAAACGCATGACTTTATGTTTGCAATATGGAAGTTTACACTGCACCAGATTGTTTTGTTATGAGTTTAATTCACTGTACAAAAGCCAAGAGCACAGTAGTTTAATCCATAACCACAATTCCTTGAACTCTCATAAATATATCTTCTTTTCTTGTGCAAACATCTGCTTTGGGGTTGAGGGTTTCACGATAACATCCACAACCTGTAACTCATTCAGATTGCTTGACTACATTTAGCAGTTTTTGCTCTGAAGATCAGACAGACAAACAGTAAAATATGGGAAAATTCATAGCATAGTAAAGTATAAATTAATAAATCTTTAGTCAAGGCGCAGTTGTTATACTTATGCCAATAAAATGCCGTATAAAAAACAAAACGAATAACTCCCAACTGCTATTTAAATGAGTGTTTTGTTTTAATACTGCATTTTGTTAAAGAAAGCATCTTACCTGCCAAGGAATTCCCACTCATCAGGACGGATGGACAGGCTAAAGACAAAACGATTTAAAACAGACTAATAAACATTTAGCAAATATTTCATGTGATCATAATGGAAAAGCACGGTTCTAGTATTAATAATATTATTCAACAGATTTGGCAGTTCAGTAGACTGAATTCAAAAACTTGCAAAATAAGACTTACTGGCTGTGGCTGCCTCACACACAAATGTAATGAGCTGCTCCTCAATTTTCTTGACAGCATCCAGGTCATCTACGAAAAAGACGTGTTTCTCGCTGGGCTTACTGGCAATGTTCACCAGCTCCCCATAATCCGCATCAGCGAAGCCAATGGCAAAAATGATGTAACCTGAAAGAAACTATGCATCAACTGAGCATATGACATATAATAAACATTAGCATATGCACTTGCTTTGGAAAATCTTCTCTCTCCTGACACCTTGGTAAGGTCTTAAAAACCCTTAACATCCCCATTTAACTACCTCACATGTCCTTAATTTACTGTTATATTAAAGAAACTAATGAAGGGGTAACAGCAGGTGTGCTAAACAGAGTTGACCTATGCTTCAAAATTGCATCTGATAAACCAGCAATGTATTACTAAATGTTAAAAGATAAAAAAACATACGACTGTACGCCTTAGAATTTTGATTCATATTGTGGATGTCAGAACAGATGTTTACTACAACTTATCCAGCAAAACCTCTACACAAAATCAAATCACCGCAACCAAAAATTGATAGGCAGGTGAGCTATTCCAGCAAAATCATTGGGACAAGCAGGGGTTATTTTCGGCCTATTGTGACATGGGTATAAAGTGAAAAATTGTAGAGAGAAACCTCTGGTTTTGTTGCTTATCCATCCACAAAAAATCAGTGAAATCTGAAATCGATAAAAACTGAGGCACCTATATTTAAATCAATGTAAATCCAGTTAATTCAGTCTAGAGACTCCAAAGTACTCAAAACACATTTTATAGAGAATAAATGTAATGTAAATCGTAGGGTGACACGGT
Source organism: Xyliphius kryptos (assembly GCA_025769995.1). Lineage (NCBI taxonomy): Eukaryota > Metazoa > Chordata > Actinopteri > Siluriformes > Aspredinidae > Xyliphius > Xyliphius kryptos. Next base: position 13,171 of record JAOUQT010330888.1, read on the forward strand.
GGCTTAGTGGTTAGCACATTCGCTTCTCAGCGCTGGGGATTCCCCAGTTCGATTCCCTATCTGGGTAGAGTTTGCATGTTCTACCCGTGTCGGCGTGGGTTTCCTCTGGGTTCTTCGGTTTCCTCCCACATTCCAAAATCATGAAGGTAAACTGAATGCTCTAAATTGCCCTGAATAGTGTGTGTTTGTGTGTGTGTGACTGTGTGAGTGAGTGTGTACCCAGTGATGGATTGGCGCCCTGTCCTGGGTGTATCTGCCCAGCG
>JAOUQT010330905.1:0-13432 GCA_025769995.1 Xyliphius kryptos
GTGCGATGCACCACCCCCCCCACCCCCTCGTTTTCAGGCGAGTCTATTTGCGAGATGGAGCCATTAAAGCTTTACTAATTGAGAGCCTGCCTCGCTCCCTGTGTCATTTATATCATGCGAGATTTAAATAATTTCCATCAGCCGTGGCTTGTGCAGAGTGAGAACGCATCAGGCGTCGACGCCACACGGCGCGCTGGAGATGAACTTCTCACTTCGTGCGGGCGAATCTCAGCAGAGCATTTTATACCGAGAGGGTCCCATCAATCAAGCATTTCTTCTGCTCTCAAACGGTACCCCTGAAAAACTTTTCTGTTTGTTGAACCCCAAAACGCTCACGGTGTTCACGGCGACACAGGTCCCCTCCGGGTCAGCGTGGGTTTTGCATCAGTCGCAGGGCACGCACACCCAGGACAGGGAGTTAATCTATCGCTGGGCGCACACTCACAGACCATAGGGGCAATTAAGAGCAGCCAATTTACCTTGAATCCATGTTTTTGAACTGTGGGTGGAAACCAAAAAAAATCCCACGAGGACAACATGGCAACTCCCCCAAGATCGGGATTCAAACTTGGATCCCCAGCGCTGAGAGGCGAACATGCTGACCACTACGCCACCTCATGGGTAAATTGCAAATACTACACAGTCCTCACCAATTAAAGGGGTACGTTAGCGCCCTCGTCGTGCTGGTTCCAAGCCGGGGTAAAAAATATGGGTTGTGTTGGAGAGGCATCGGGTGCAAAAGTGTTCCAGGTCAATTGTTTGGATCCGCCTATTGAAGCGCCCTCTAATGGCAACAGCAGAAAGAAGAAGTGTAAACAGGAAGGAGGAGCCGCTGAATGCTTGGCTTTAAATGAATCCCGAGAGTCTGTTCTGCAGACGAATTCCAGCCACGCCATGCTAATCTGAATAATGCTACTCGTACCCTCATCCACAATCGTCTCCGGGGTGTTAAGATTTTCGAATTGATCTTAAACATTCAAAACTGAAACAAAGAAACCTGATTGACAATCTCATCCACACACACACACACACACACACACAAAGAGAGAGACTAATTGGCGGCTGAGCAGCTACTTAGCGACATGAACTGTGCGTGTTTGTGTGTGTGTGTTGGAGATCTGAATGATACTAATGAAAGTAGAAAAAAAAAAAATGGGTACAAAAGTCCTGAGTTTTTGGAGCTGGTGCCGGTGCGGCGGTGCACTGAATGCATCATTAGGCCGCGCTGTGCACTCGTCTCCCGCCCTGGGTCGGAATATGAACAGCGTCTAACCGCCGCGCCTCAGAACGAGCTGTTCTGCATCGGGGGGACCGGGCTGCAGAACAAAACAGCTTTGTTTTAAAAAGTCAGGAGCAGGATTCGTACAAGCCGAGAGGTGGAGGATGTCTCCCTCTCCTCGCTGGAGAACCTCACCGAACCACCTCACCGTATGTAAGAACAGTGACATCACAAGGATGCTCACAAACACTTCATTACAGATTCTAAATGATAAAGAATAAAGTACCTCAGATGTTCTGTTTTACAAAAAAAAAAAAAAGAAGATTTAGTTCATGATGACGAGACTTCAGATCCTCTGCGTCTCTCAGCTTCTTCTTTATGATTAAATCTGACTTTAAAGGTTAAGCACCAACAAACTAAATCCTAAAATATGTAAATACAGTACAAGTTTAGAATTGTCTCCCTCCAAATTCAAGGAATACGGCTTAAAAGACTTAATTTAGCTCCGCCCCACGCTGTTCTGAGTTTGTATGTACGCCATACGGTACATAAATGGTGGACAGCAAGCCAAGAATGTAAACCAGATGAAGGTGTGGTGTTTTCAGCTGCAGTATATTAATGTACAGTGTGACCCCTGTACACAAATGACCCAAAGATCCATCCATCCATTATCTTTCACTTAATCCTCTACTAAGGTCACGGTGGGGTTCCCCGTGCCCGTCCAGGGGAGAACGTCTCAGGCACTGGGCAGATACACCCAGGACAGGGCGCCAATCTATCGCTAAGCACACACAAACGAACACACAGACTATATAGGGCAATTTAGAGCATTTCATTTAACATGTATCCATGTTTTTGGACTGTGGGAGGAAACCGGAAAACCTAGAGGAACCCAAGCGGACATGGGGGGAACATGGAAACTCCACCCAGATTGGGATTCGAACCGGGAATCCCCAGCATGAACATGCTAACCAGTAATCCACCGTGCTGCCCATCCCAAAGATCACAAACTGTTAAAAAATGACAAGATTTTCTCTTAAAAAGAGAAATTCCTATGGATATCCTATTGTTCAAGGACTTACGTCTTACGTGTACATACACACAAATAATTAAAATGGACAACTAGAATTTAAAAAGGTGTATCTAATAATGTGAGCAGTAAGTGTATGATGTTTTGGAATAGTGAGCATGGACCAAGTCTGCACCATCACAATTGAATCTAGAATAAACTAAGTCTGCAACTCAATCCACCCTGAGAGAATGCAGAAGTCTGGAGAACTATTACAGAACAACTTCATAAACAAGGGTAGATTTTCACTCAGCATGAACTAGCTCTCCAATTAAAGTGATGTAAATGTAAATGACCTGCTCTCAAATACCTGGATCAGCACAACAGGGATGGAATAATCACCTATTCAGCTGAGAAAGGTGATTTTAGTGGCGGCAAAATGCCAGAACTAGGTCTGCAGTCCCAGAGTGGAGATAATACTACTGTTCCTGTCTAGTACATCACATCGAACAGGCTGAGAGCTTTTTTAAGAGCAAAGATTTATGTTCTATCCCATATTAATACCCATGGATTTGACAAATGAGGTGCAATCTACCCAAGCAGGCTTTTTTAATCTATTCAGTCGTGTCTGGCCCACGGACACCCTATAGCTCAGTTTATAATGGTGAAGGTTGTTATGAATTAGATCAGCAAGTATTTTGTAAACCATAGTTTACAAATGATACATTCAAGGGGATAATTACATCCTTGGAATGTAGGAGGAATCCGAAGTACCAGGAGAAAACCCTCTAAAGAACAGGGAGGACATGCAGACTCCACACAGAAAGGAGCTTTGCTGGCTTCAAAGCAGGAATCGAACCAAGATCTTCTTGCTGTGACCCCCAGATACATTGATGGCAGAGAGAATGCCAACATTTTGACTGCTTTACTGTGTGTACACTTCGTTCTGACCTGAATCTGAAATCCATGAATACACACTCTTTAAAAGATGACTATAAAAATATTTGGTAAGAACAATCAGACTACAAATGTGTCAAAAATAATATGCAAATCCTGTTTAATCTATAAGCTTCTTTTGTGTCCATCATATGCCCGTTACAACACCGGTGGCTGGGCAGTAAAGCTGCTCTGTGAGCAAAACAATAACCTTTTTGTTTCTTAAAATGTTGCATGATGTACTGCCTTATTCCCAGAGAAGACTTAAGGCAGTCCAAGATCGTCCAAGAAATAAATTAGTCTTTTATTATTTTGGTGATCTGTTCTCCATCGTTTAGGCCCAAAACCTGCACTAAAAGGTCCTTCTCGGTCCGTGCTTGTAATAACGTTTCCGCAAACGCTGTGAATGTTCAATTTCAAGTAACTGGTTACTTCTTGGTTTTTTAAAATTTTAATAACGAACAAACAAAACATTTTCACTAGGCCTGCCACTACTGATGATTTAAATCAATTCAACTATTGACTGTTTTATCAATTAGTCAATTAGTCTAAAGAATGATCTCATGGGAGTTCATTTTATTTTGACAATAAACTGCAAAACTTTACACTCCAGGACAGTAAGCAAAAAAAAAAGAGTGCTTATTCAAAGATTTCTATTAAACTCTATCAAACTCAAGTTCTCCATACTAAACAAAATGCAGAACTCTATATTTTGAGTATATGACATACCATACACAAAGAATTGTACTTAAAGAAATAGCAAAAACAACAGGTCTCATCATGTCCAACATGCACTAAGGACACAGAATAAGCTCAGGACCTGATCTAAACATTTACTCACACACCTACTCATTTAATGAAAATTGTAAGGTAGAAATCGGTCTCTTTTAATGGAAAATCATTGATGTTTGCACCAAGTAGAGGTGGAGGGAGGTCTTAAGCTGCTTCTTGGTGGTTGTGGAGAGTATATAAACCTCTGAAGACTCCCAAAGAGGAAGTATGTCACATGTGGTAGTAATCAAAGCAACAATTTGGATTTGTATAGGGAAACCGAGCCAAGTTACCTTGAATCCATGTTCTTGGACTGTGGGAAAAAATGGTGACTCCAGATTAGGATTCGAACCTAGATCCCCAGCTCTGAGATGCGAATGTTCCAACCACTGAGCCACCTTGCCACCCACTCCAAAATAAAAAGTTGCTTCTAATTTCACTGTAACTTTATTCTTATACCTGATTAAAACCTCAGCAGAACTATATAGAAACACAGAAACAATTAAAGAATGCTTCTTTGCACTCATTTGCACAACCCCATGTTCCAGCTCCCAGGCTTGGAACTTAAAAGACACAATCAGAGCATACAAACCTTTAACAATACAATGTTTTTAGCACAAAGGACCAATAACCAACAAAAACGCAATTCATTATATTTTGTGTTAACTTTTAAAATAAAACATTTGATGCACCAAGGACTTTTGGCGTGAAAAACTGCCTGAAGGCTATTTAACATTTAGGAACATTCATTCCTAAGTGGCATTCATTCATAGATCATTACACAAAGGTCTATGGTAGGAGTTATTCATGTCGTAGAGACTTTTGACCGTGGAAACTTGCAGAACACAATGAGGCAGAACATAATACACGACTGCAGCTGACGTTTACGGGCTTGAGACCAAAAACTCACAAATAAACCAGTTTTGAGAAATGAACTCATGTTGCTCTATACAGAATACATCAGATTCCTTTATCACGACTAATAAAATAAATGTAAATAGCAAATTATTACAGATTTGTTGTCATTTTAATATACCTAAGAAATGCAAGGCAATAGGAAAGTTAAACAGTAAAACGGACAAAACAATTAAGAAACTTTAGAAACCAATAGGAACCACAAGCAGAATACCGTGTTCAGTCTTTTGAAGTATCACATTTAGACTCTGCAGGCTTTGTCAGTTCCCAACAGAGCAGTTTTAAACAGAATAGCTGTGGGAGCATATTAGTGCCAACGAAAACATGTACAGAGTGCAAATCCCAAGGACAGGATGAGACCTAAGCTTATACCTCAGTAGAATGTTCACCGCTGCAGTCCACTCAAATGTTCCCTCAACTCTGCACTGTTCAAAACAAAAAGCAAAACCATCCTCACTTGTATATCCTATTAACATGCATCATAAATGTATGGATCTTTGTACGAACAAGTCCCAACCCCGCAGCCCCAAATATGCAAATAAGAACAAGGTATATTTTTCAAGAAAAAATTTAAAATTCAGAAAGTAATGAAGCGCATCTGCTCACACAACCAAGGAGTCGTGCCAATCAGCATCCAGCAGAAACTTTTCCGACCCGTGTTGTGCTTGGATGTGCGTGAGTTTGGGTTGTGCATTGTACGCTTTATCAGATGCATTTGAAAGGAAAGTGGTGCAGCATTGTTGTGCTGGGAAATGAGTGCAGAGAGTGGCGTGAGCGGGCGGAGGGGAAAAGTGGTGATGGAAGGCTGGAGTGTGTCTCCGCGAAAACAGTGAGAAAACAGCGCAAAATGGTTCGGCAGAGAAAGGGGAGGGAGGGGCATCCCCCTAAAAAAAAAATAAAGGGAACACTAAAATATCCCATCCTAGTTCTCAATGAATGACATATTTCAGTTGAAAACCTTTATTTAGTAGAGAGTGAAATGCGTTGAGAACAAAAGAACATAAAAAATATCAAAATGTTTATCCCATGGAGGTCTGGATTTGGAATCAAACTTAAAATCAAATGACAGGCTGATCCAACTTCAGTGGAAATTCCCCAAGGTAAGTTCAAATGAGGCTCAGTAGTATGTGTGTCCTCCACATGCCTGTATGACCTCCCTACAACGCCTGATGAGGCGGCGGATCTTCTCTCCTACGGCCCCCTCCATGTCTCCTGGGATCTGCTCCATGCTCTGGACACTGTGCTGACCGACACAGCAAACCTTCTTGCCACATCTGGCATTGATGTGCCATCCTGAATAAGCTGCACTACCTGAGCAACTTTTGTGGGTTGTAGACACCACCTCTATGGTGAGAGAACTGCAAAATGCAAAAGTGAGCAAAACATCATCCAGAAAGGATGATAACAGAGAAAAGAGGTGTGGTCACCACCTGCAGAAGCACTCGTTTATAGGGGGGGGGTCTTGCTAAGTGCCTCTCATTTCTACCTGTTGTCTGTTCCATTTGCACAACAGCAAGTGAAACTGATTCACTTCATCAGTGTTACTAACTGGACAGCTTGATTTCACACAAGTGTGCTTGACTTCTAGTTACATTGTGTTGTTTAAGTGTTCCCTTATTTTTTGAGCAGTGTATTTAAATAATTTAAATGGGCATAAAAAGTGATCAGCTAGTTGATTTGCTAGATTTAATTTAAAGGTAAAAAATATGATGACTAAACACTAAGGTGGTTTTTAACTAATTCATTGCACAAAAACAAACTAAAAGACATTTATTTACTCAAGTCCATGAAGATAAAGGTGCATGTGACAGTTTAAACTTAGTGACATGGAACATTATGATGGCATGTCAAGTCTTCATCCATCTCACCATTAGCAGAGTATGACGCTAAAACATTCCAGAAAGTCCTCTCGACTGAGTACTTAACATGTTCTGGAGGTGCATACAGCACAGAGCTGAATTCTGTCTGCTCTGTTGCAATGCCAGTGCGTTTTTATCTAGGTGCTGTGTTTACTTTTACAATGTTATTCCCTTTGGCAACCTCAACAGTGCGTAGGGCAGTCATGATGCTATAATGATGCTACAGCGGCTTTGATTGTCATTGAGGTACCAAGGGATCATCTAAAAAACTTTGATGATTAACTTTAATTAAGTTTAGCTGTTGTTGACCAGGTTTGTGTTTGAAATGGATATGCATATGCATAATGTACATACTGCATACATACATGCATGCTACATGCAGTACATACATACAGTCGGACCAAAAAGTATTTAGTCAGTAACTGATTGTGCAGTAAAAATCTCCTTCCATTAGTGACAGCATTGACAGCAATGATCCCAAACACACCGCTCGGGCAACGAAGGAGTGGCTCTGTAAAAAGAAGGTCCTGGAGTGGCCTAGCCAGTCTCTAGACTTCAACCACATGAAAAATGGAAGGAGTTAATAGTCCGTGTTGCTCAGCGACATCCCCAGAACATCATGAGGGTCAAAACAGCAGCTATACTGTGTGCAAACCTCAATCATTGCCAACAAAAGTTATGTTCCAAAGTACTGAGTTGAACCTTTGTTATTGACCAAATACTTATCTTTCACCATAACTTAAAAATACATTCCTTAAAAATCCTCCAATGTGATTTTATTGATTTTCTGATTTTGTCTTCATAGTTGAAGTGTGCCTACGATGGAAATCTCTCATCTTCCCTAAGTAGGAGAACTTGCACAATCATTGGCTGACTATTTATATTTGGTCCTAGTGTACTTTGTACTTACACCTGTAAATAAATGCATAAATTATAGTCAACAAGCTGCTTCATGGCAACGCATTATTGTTTAAATAAAATCTCTAAAAATAAATGGTACAAAGTCAAAAGCACCATATTTGTAATCAGTTACAAAATGTGAGAAAATCTTCACCAATTTAATTAAAAGCATTTTTTCTTACAGAATACTGACTGGCCTTTCTCAATCCTCGACTATTGAAGGACTTGGCACTGTACCACTAAGGTATGGCTACGAAAACAATAGCTTTCCTCCACCCAGTCGTGAACATTTCCTTCCCCTGATGTCGACGTCATCTCTTTATTTTTGTCTACATGCCGAAAAGATATGCTCGGGTACACACACACCTGATTCTACGATTCTGCAGTGGACTCATCCCATAAAGTCTCCCAGTGACTGCGCAGCACCATTTTAATAGATGCTTAATAGATTGTTATGGTAAATTCCACAACCCTGTTTTACCATCACTTTCAAACCAATATTTAAATCTGCATCAATAGATATTTAATCTATTTGATGTATTAAAGACTCAAATGTCACTGAACGCTGGTACAACATTAAAGTGTGAATGTTAATGTGCTAAAAATTAAACCAAACATATTCCCAGGATTTATTTTGCTTCCAGTGTGTCTCTTATTTCTCTAAACACACATCTTATACAATGGAAAAAGAATGTGGATGTATGTCAGGAACTGTTGGGCGTTAAAGGCGGCAGGATGATGGGATGAACCTATGAAGCAGCTTAACAATGGCTGACCATCCCATTTTAACCTGAGGTTACTGGGTCAATCTGCGCCTTACTGCAAAAACAAACTGCACAAACCAGCAGACAGAACTTCTCATGCCGTCCAACCATATAATGAATATACTGTGAAAAAAGTTTGTAGTGACATGTTTTAACATGTCCAGCCACCAGCTTCATGTAGGTGGCGTCGCATGCAAACGCTGATGAAACTGACAACAACTAATGAACCACTGTTCTTCAAAGTGAAGTATCTGATATAACGAATGTCTTGCTACAGTACCTGCTCTGTAAATACTATTTAACTGTGACCCAAAAAAACTAATAATAGCCACCAACACAGACATTTTTTGTATTGAAGTGTATAAATGATCCCAAGAGGCAAAACAGATAACCCTTGTCCCATTATCTTATCATTACATCATTTGATTCCCAATGATGTCATAGCCACCTGGGGCTAGAACTCAAAGAGAACAGACTGGTTTAGGAGGAAGGGATGTCATTTGATCTCTGCCTATCAATAACAGCAGAGGAAGCCAATTATGGGCATCTGGAGTGTTTGCTCACTGAAGAGGATGAGAAGCGCTCAACTTTTAATGTGATACACTGTCTGCATGTCGTGTGGGTACCAGTTCATGAAATTAAGGTCTACTTTTGCCGACAAAGAAAGATGTGTTGTCAGAACAATGTCAGATGAATAGGAATTGGAAACTTATAAACTCAGAGGAGTGAAAATTCCCTAGTATCCTGACCTAATCGATAGCCATCATTCTTTACTGTTGGTTTTTATGACCCATTATGATGATGAAATATACAGGGGAATAATTTTATTAGAGCATCACTGACACTCCAAGCTTTATCTCTTAGCAGAGCTTCTAATTCAGCTGGCCAGACAGGCATGCCCATCGTATCCACCATATCCAATAAAGAAGGGCTACATTTATTTGGCATTTTTAAAGCTGGGTCAAACAACCCTCTGCTCTGTGATAAAGAGGAACAGATGGCACTTTCTATTAGAGTAAGTACAAGTATTAATTTATGAATACGACATTTGCTAGGCACCACCTAATGGACCACCCTGAAGATTTCACATTATTTTAGGTTCTAAGATGTACACGTGAATACAAAATTTTATAAAACATTTAGTTACTTTAAAAATCCATGAGTTCAAGTAAATTGACTGGAAAGCTGGAGGTTGCTCTGGAAATTCCAAGAATACATTGAATAACGGCGCTGTGAAACGCCAGCAATGACTGACTTGGGCTGTGAATTTTCCAGCTCTGCGTCGTCATAAGAAAGTTTTCAATTAGATAAAGAAGATGAATCTGCAGTAACTGTGAGGGAGACCGTCCTTTATACCAACATTCAGTTTCAAAGGCTACAAAAAAAGGCGTGAGCGGACAGGTTTTTCTTCCCAATGTGCACTTTTAAAGTTGAAAAAGTGCACTTTTAAAGTTTAAAAAATTTTGTTCTTTTTTAAAATTTGAGATCTTTGGGTCATTTGTGCACAGGGGTCCCACTGTACACTGAATTACAAGATGGTCCACCATCTACGTCACATATGACATAAACAAACTCCAAAGCCCATGGGACATGGCTAAATAAAAGAGTTTTAAGGCATATTCCTTATTTTTTGGGGGGGGAGGGGGGATTCTAACCACTGAAAGTCACAAATTAGGAACTTGTGCTGTATTTATGTATTTGACCATTTTTATTGGGTGGTTCTTGGCCTTCAAGTATGTAGTAAAAGCCTTTTAAGGTATACATTTTCTCTGCTCCTAAGTTTATTGTTATAATTCTTTTAAGCACAGGGCGTAGTGGTTAGCATGTACACCTCTTAGCACTGAGGATCCAGGTTCATATCCCGATCTAGGTGGTGCATGTTGTCTATATTTCCATGTGATTTATAGGTTTTCCGATTTCTTCCCACAGTCCATAAACTTAAAAGTGTATTGGCTGCTCTAAAGTGCCATTATCTAAATAATCCCGAAATACAGTGTGTGTGTGACAGATTTTTATCCGGGGTGTTTCTGCCAGGCACCTGAAATGTTCTCCCTGTATGGAGAGACCCCATTGTAAATTATAAAAATTTAAAATAGTTTGTTTTTTTTTATAGATAATGAGTTCACTGTTTTAAATGAAGTATTATCAGAATGTACAAACTTTTACATAAACATGTAAACAGCCCAGATTTTAGATTCATCCAAAGCTTTTTGGGATTATAAACAGCCCTTAAATGACCACCCACCTTGTTGGGAAGGGGGTTAAAAAACTAATGAATCACCGTACCGACACCGATGCTGACATTTCCCAGCGTACTGCATTTGGTCATGGAGCTTTTCTGTACAATGACTAGCTGCGAACCAAATGTCTGACAAAAGCCAAAGATAGCATGAGGCTGAGAGAAGATGGGCACAAGAGCACAGGACTGAATTACAGAATAAATATAACACTTCAGCAGAAAACATTTGGGTAAACTACGGAAAAACACAGAGCTTCTGTGTTTATACAATGACACAGTATTGGGCTCTATTAAAGAATGAAAAATGAAGCTTATACATGTAATGTAAACTTTATATCTGCTTCAAAAGAGACCTAATTGTGTGTGAGCAGATCACAAGAATAAAGATATTTAACTGACCACCCATCCATTTTCATTTGCTTAATCTTATACTAGGGTGACTGGGGTGGGGGGGGGGGGGTCCCTGTGCCCATCAGGGGAGAAGGTTTTGGGGGCTGGGCAGATACACCCAGGACAGAGTACCAAACTATCACACAATCATTCACACACACAAAAACACACGCTACAGGTGCTGGTCATGAAAATAGTATATCATGAAAAAGTCACATTTCTTGTGTCAAGCCACTCTTAAATATGAGACCGCATCATAAGCGTTTTACTGGTCAAAAGAGAAAAAGCGAAAAAGGACTGGACTGCTGCTGAGTGGTCCAAAGTTATGCTGTCTGATAAATTAATTTTGCCTTTTTTTGGAAATTTAGCTCCCAGAGTCTGGAGGAAGAGAGGGGAGGCACAGAATCTACATTGCTTGAGGTCCAGTGTAAAGTTTCCACAGTCACTGATGGTTTGGGGTGCCATGTCATCTGCAGGTGTTGGTCCATTGTGCTTTCTGAGGTTTAAGGTAAACGCAGCTGTCTACCAGGACGTTTTAGAGCACTTCATGCTTTCACTGCTGACCAACTTCATGGACATACAGATTTCACTTTCTAACAGAACTTGGCACCTGTACACAGTTCCAAAGCTACCGGTACGTGGTTTAACAACCATGGTATCCCTGTTTTTAATTGTTTCTGTTCCAAATATAAAGGGTTAAGTCCATGGGATACGCACGACAAAAAACCCACCCCTTATTTTCCTGATGGCACTACACCCCCCCTGTTATGTCCCAACATGGCCACCGCTTCACGTGAAATAACAATTCCTTCAATGTTATACAAATTCCTGCATCAGGTAATCAGTCACATATTTCTGTAAAAAAAATCAACGAAACTGTTGCTCTCAAACTTTGCAACATGGCTGTGACCTTCGTTTGCCGACGTTGGGATACCTTCGGCGACGTGCCAGTCACGGAATTAGTTATACAGTCTACTTAACAATATGCTGACTACATGCTTCCTGCTGCTGACCAACTTTATGGAGATGCAGAATTCATTTTCCAACAAACCTGGACACCTGTACACAGTCCCAAAGCTACCAGTACCTGGTTTAAGGACCATGGACAGAGCAACCTGGGCTCTCATAACCCCTCAGCAAAACCACAGACCGGTCAACTCCATGCCACGCTGCATTGCTGCGTCAAATCAGGCCTAAGAAGCTCCAACTAAAAATTGAGTGCTGTACATGCTCATACGTTTCATGTTCATACTTTACAGTTGGCCCACATTTAAAATTTTCCGAGATACTACATTTGGGATTTTTATTAGTTGTTATAATCATCAAAATTTAAAGACATAAACAATGGAAATATACCAGTCAGTGAGTAATAATTGAATATAATGCACAAGTTTCATTATTTAAATGGAATTTCTCAAATAAATTAACTTTTTAATGATATTCTAATTTTATGACCAGGACTGGTATAATTTAGAGCAGCAAATTTACCTTGAATCCATGCTTTCAGACTGTTGGAGAAAACTGGAGACCCCGAAGGAAACCCACTTGGACGAAGGCGGAAGTTTGGAATTCAAACCTGGATCCCCAGCACTGAGAGGCAAACCAACTAACCACTAAACAACTCACTGTGCCGCCCTATCTAACTGACCACTAGGTGCAAATGTGTTTATGACTGCGTCTGCTCTGTGATGGACCAGTCGTCTTTTCAAGGTGTTACCATGACATTAGTGCCACCAATGATGCTTAATATAATGATGATGTTTAAGCCATATTACCTCCTTGTTTCTCCAAATACATTCCCTGCTCTGGCCTAAGTTTAAGAACGTTTCAGTTATTCCATGTTCCGGAAACGAGGCGCACGCAGCCGTTAAAATGGCTGCCACGTATTTCTTTGAACCCAGCGGACAGCCAGCTTGCCTTCTGCAGGCTATCTCAGAGACATGTTTAGTAATCAGAAGCATGGTGCATGGTGTAAGCACATCTGGGTGATGTGTCAGTGAAGACATGACAGGGTGGAAGCTGTCCTTAAATAACCCTGCGAAAAAACAGAGGTATTTTCCGTTATGAGGTAAACGTACTGTAAGGGCAGTTTGCTGTTGTACTCGCCTCTGAAACTGGTGCATCGCTGAAATGTAAACTGGATCTATGCTGATTGACCGCTGATGGAATAATACAGCGTTGGCTCTGTTGTATAACGCGGGGATGATATTAGCATGAGGGATTGTGTTGCTTCAGAGCCCCAATATAGAAGCACAGTGTGTCAGATTTCCTTATTATCACATTAAGAGCAGGTTATTAGTTTAACTTTCTGCTAAAGCCAAGATTAATTAGACCAAATAATTACATTACGCTGTACATTATGGTGGACATTTTTAGCTAGACACTAAAAATAATATATATATATATATATATATATATATAAATATATAT
>JAOUQT010330918.1:0-13431 GCA_025769995.1 Xyliphius kryptos
ATAAACTAAAAAAATTAAGTCAACATTTGAGTTACCTGAATGTCTTAACAAAAAACAGTAAAAAAAAAAATCTCCAAACTAAAAAAAGTATTTTGTGCTAATTCAATTTTGTAAAACTGCATCGAGCATAGAAACATACGACATGTATTGTTATGGAACAGTACATCAACACACAATATAGTGATCATGTTATACTGATCATTTACAACAGACATCAACCAATATTTTAATTACATCACAATATCACTGCATTAATACAGCTGGAAAACCATATGTAAAATCAAAAGTTGGTACATTTTAAATAAAGTACTTTACCACATTTGTGTTTGCTAATAAAATAGTTAAAATTTAAATTTAACATAGAAGACTTGCACTCCATTATAACAAAATTTGTCTCATCATTTACTTATTACAGATGATATTTTTCTAATATTGTGCTGCTGTGATGTAACTTTTCATTCCTATTTATAAATTTACGAATTCATAATATTGAAATGGTATATTTCGTCCGGTATATCTCATGGATTTTCTCAGAACCACAGAAAATTATTTCATACTTACTCCGGGTCTTTTCCACACCACCCCTTTTGTCTTGTCAGTGTTTGGCCCCAGTTCCTTGTTACCCAGTGAACTAGGGGCCGCGGGGAATTTGTCATCGCAGAAAAGCTTTTTCTGGCGGAGACACTGTGCCTGCAGTACCTTGAAGTCTTGATCCAAATATTTGCTGATCTGAGACATGTTTAATGTCTGTTCGTTCTGAAGGCTTGAGTGAAGAGAAGTTTATTTTTGAGAGGAAATTTATAGGTGTTCTGAGGTCTCCTCCCCAGGGTGGGGCCGGTAACCTGCCTGTAATTTCCAGCATGTAAACTGCTAAGACTTAAATAAAGAAATACTTCAACCTTATAACCAATAAACTGCTCCCACAGGGTTGTGAGAATGAAATTTCACTGGGGCCAAGCCAATTCTTGACAAATAGCCCCAAGTCATAATTGAGTTTTACACTTGGATCACAATCAGACAAAGTGTATGGCAATTCAAGATGGAGAAGTGTAATTTGTTACTCCAGAGAACAATCTGTTTAGTGGTTGTGTGCTTTATACCTCTGCATTTGATGATTGGTTATTTCAAGCTTCGGTGCTGCTGCTTTGCCATGGAAATCTTTTTTATGAAGTTCTCCACACTGTTCTTTAGCTCATCTGAAGACCATTAAAAATTTGGAGGTATGTAGAAATTGACTTTGCAGAAAGGTGACAATCTTTACACACACTACGTGTACAATGCTTTTGTCCATATGAAGCCTTTTATTAATGCCTTAAATAATACACCATTATTATTTAAACTGAACTAGATGCAGACAGAGAGTGCGGACAAAAATATATTATTCCACAAACCCAGACGTTTTTGTGGGTCAAATAACAGGTGATGAAAGAGAGGCATTCAGTAAATCCAGCACCAAGCCTTAACCTCTAATACAGAATAACTGAACTAGGTGTGTCTGTGTTTATGAATGGCTTTCAGAATTTGTGTTTCAACACAAACACAGCTCTATTGAAATGTATATAATTGAACCAGGTGTGTCAATGTAAGGCTAATTACATATATGTAAAAGTTACTGTGATGTCATTTCATCTGTTCCAAGACGCTAACGTTCATTGCTTTCTCCTCACAGAGCTCTGTGTCCATGCACTTTACTTCAGAGGCAAAGGGAAGGAAAAGATATGATCGGAAATAAGTGGACAAGCAAAAGGGATAACTGCCAATCTATTCAAAATGGCCCCGATGCTTGAGTTCCAGTGTAAAGTTTCCACAGATAGTGATGGTCCATTGTATTTTCTGAGGTCCAAGATCAATGCAGCCGTCTACAAGGAAATCTTGCAAACACTTACAAGTACTTTTTGCTTTCTGCTGCTGACAACTTCATGAAGAAACAGGTATTGTTGGCCTGTTTCTAACTGGCCAACAAACGCACCCGGCCTTAACCCCATAAAAAATCTATGGAGTATTGTGAAGAGGAAAATGTGATACGCCAGACCCAACAATTCAGAAGAGCTGACGGCCACCATCAGAGCTCTTGTAACCCCTGAGCAGCGCCACAGACTGACCTACTCCATGCCACACCACATTGCTGCAGTTATCAAAGCCAAAGGAGCCCCAACTGAATATTGAGGATTGTACATGCTTGTAATTTTCACGTTCATGTTTTTCAGTTGGTCTTAAGTAATATTCTAACGTTCCGATACTAAATTTAAGATTTTTATTAGATGTCAGTTCATCATCAAAATGAAAAGAAATACACATTTAAAATATATAACAAATATAACAAAATGTTTGTAATGAGTACGCATGGTGGCTTAGTGGTTATTTGCCTCTCAGCGCTGGGGATTCTTGGTTCGTACCCAATCTGGATGGTTTCATCCCACAGTACAAAAACATGGATTCAAGGTAAATTGGTTGCTCTAAATTGCCCCTATAATCGGTGTGTGTGAGTGAGTGTGTGTCCAGCAATGGACTGGCATCCTGTCCAGGGTGTATTTGCCCAGCGCTCGAGACATTCGTAGAGAATTAAGCTGAAGATAATGAATATTTATAATGAATGAATATAATATACAAGTTTCACTGGAATTACTGAAATAACTATTTTAATTTTATGACCAGCACATGTTTATACAGTATAGTGTGCATGCGCATGCTTCTCATGCAGCTGTTACAGTGTTATTGCTTAAATTTTTCTGTTTTAGTACTTTGCCCTTACTTTTTAGTGTATTTATAATTCCTGTAATAATACAACGGTGGTCACCACAATTTCCTTTAAGGATTAGTAAAATACTCTAACTCTGATTACTGTAACTATCTAGACAGAGTAAGGGTGCATGTTCTCCGAGGTTTAGCTGACATGATCAGCATGATATGGGAAAAGTATTTGATTATTTTTTGGGGGCTTTTTGTCTACATTTTTAATCTGATCTCTTTATCTATTTTGTACTACCTTAACCCTATCGAACACTTTTAGCCCATAAATTCTAGCGAAATATACGAATACTAGTGCAAAGTGTTCATTTGTAGTGCAATATAACCTAACGAGGTGTGTCTGTTTTTATGAATGGCTTTCAGAATGTGTTTAGACACAAACACAGCCCCCTTTGAAATGTATATAACTGAAACAAGTGTGACTATATAAGGTTTGCGTGCCTGAGAAAGATTGTGTGTGTGTGTGTGTGTCTGTGAGTGCTTTTCACAGTGATGCTTTGTCTCAAAATGTTTTCCAACTTTGTTGAGCAAAACACCCCAAAGCCTAACCAAGTCTACAGTAGCAAGAAAACTACTTCCTAACCCTAACCCTTTTTTTTTTTTTTTTAGATATAAACATTGAAAAGACCAAGACTCAATAGAGGACCCATTCTCACTGGGTGGCCTGGCATTGTTAACCTGTAGCAAAACAATATTATCTTTAATATATGTTTTATAAAATTGGTAGTTCCAGTCCTTAAATCTGATTGGCTGAGCCACTTGTCTACTTGTGACATTATTCACAATAACCCACACCTCTGACCGCTTCACATTTGTAAAAACACGATATAAAATATATTGTTTTTCGAAGTTTTTCATGAACTGCATTTAATAATTTGGCCACTAGAAAGCCAAATTTGATTGTTAATGAAAATGGAAATCTTTTGCTTGCAGTCGGACTGAATTATGTCCCGGAAGTCGAGTTTATTAGCGATTTTGCTTTCAGTAAATGCATTTATAAATCAAACCTTGTTTTTTTTAATAGTGTGTAGGTAGTGCTTTTATAAAAGCACTGAGGTACTCGAGGTTGTGCATTATTGAGAACAAACCACGGGAAAGAGGTGAAGCAGCACTTCACTTGCACATTGTACCTAATAACACCACTTTCCAGTGGAATATTCACAATAATGCACGCCATCTAGTAGTTTTAATAATTTATTTTTAATAATTTGTAGATTATTTACAGATGCACTCCATACATACAGCATTCCAAATTGTGAATTTAGTATCATGTCAGAGTTGCAAACTATAGTATCTTAAAATAAAATTAAATTGTTAGAAATGTTAGTTCTTTGTTATCGAATTCAGCAGTGTTACAAACTAAAAGGAGACCTGGACAACCTTGGAAATAGAAGCCAGTGAATAGCCTGATCGCAGGGGTGGAAAGAAAAAAATTCCAGTGTTTGTTCAGTCACGATATTTTGACACATTCCAAAAAAACTGTCCGAAAGGCCAAAGATGGAGCGCAAAAAAATGATTTATTATTATGAAACACCTGAAAACAGATATAACACACCAAAAAACAAACCCGACTGTAAGGTGGCAATACAACAGCAACAAAGAAAAATCTATGGCCCAGCGATGGATTGGCACCCTGTCCTGGGTGTATCTGCCCAACACCTGAGACATTCTCCCCTAGATGGGCATGGGGAACCCCAATGCGACCCTAGTAGAAGATTAAGCGGAAGATAATGAATGAACACTAACATCAACAAGCATTAATAAAGACAAAGACAGGATTGTGGTCAAGAAAACACAAAAAAGTTTATGCAATACATAGCTAACAAAGAAAAAATTGGTAAAGTACTTAGTCATTAAGGCTTATCCACACCTCTTTAATGACTAATAAATATTAAGTGAGTGAGATGGAAATGATAGCACTACTCATCCCACATTACCAGAACAAAACAGTCTACACCTTTGTTTATTAAGACTTCCCAAAAGCATTTGCTATGAATAAGGAAGAAAGATTTAGAAAAATAAGTAATTAAGCTCATATTTCGGACGTCATATCAGTGACACCATCTTTACGCGAACTCTAATGAGGAAATGGGGAAAGATATCCAGGAAATCAGTATGTAGGATTTGGTCACCTACAAACAAGCAAGGTTTCTGGCTCTCATAGACCTGTAACCTCTTCTTTAAGAAGCTCTTGTCTCATCCTGTATTACGGATCTTGTTATTTGTATAAAAGACACCTGTACACAGCAAAGGAGTGGCCTAGCCAGTCTGCAGACTTCAACCCCATGAAAAAATTTAGGGAGGGAGATGAAAGACTGTGTTGCCCAGCGACAGCCCTAAAACATCACTGCTCTAGAGAAGATCTGCATGGAGAACTGGGTCAAAAAATCAGCAACAGTAGGTTTGGTTTTTTTTCTCCTTTTTTTCTATTTTGATCCACTGGCTGACCTGTATTTTGGGACTGGGAAAGCATGACACGCCCTCCGATCCAGGGTTGTTGTTGCAGTTAGTCATCTGCAGAGCATGCCATAAGCCATGAGAGCAGTCACACAGGTTACCCAACCATCTAATGAAACTCTGAGGAGCGGCAAGGGTAGATCGACCCCTGCCCCCCAATGCCCAAGTTGGTATGCACCCCTTTTTGTCTAATTTCTTTTCTTTAATAACTGTAAAGTGTACATGCTCTCTATAAAAAACATTGTAAGAGCAGTGTGTCCTGCTGTTTGTAGGGGTCACTTGTACATTTGAGAGATCATCTGGAGCTGTGTGTACATATATAAGGTATGTAAGGTGTACACGTGAACCTGAGATAATTTATATTGCTTTTGTTATCAAATAAACGTTTAAACCCTCATCTGTTCCTTATTATGTATTTGCCTTACAATCCAGTCTCACCTTTTCTGTTTTTCCTGGGGTTTGCATCACATTGTTATGTCCTGTCTGTCATCATTCAGTGACCATTTACTGCCTTGTTCTCCTCAATGCCAGCTGTTGGTTCAACATGAAAACACCCTTCTTCCTATTGTGTGTCTTTAATTGTTTGCTACATACACCTTTTACTTAAGGGTTGTGATTGCTAATGATTTTTAATGTTGACTATATATATATATATATATAGAGTGTGAATTATTGACTTATCATTAACTAAACCACAGCCATTCAGTATTAAATAAAAGCTCTGGGCAACTTACTCACATACATATAAAAGATTTGTCAAATAGCAGCAGTTATTAAGACAGTCTAAATTCTTTATCCATAATACTTTAACTGGGCCATGGTTAGCCCATCAAGTACAAACCAACACAGAATGGTTTACTAGCAGAATCTAGGTTTGACCCAAAAACCTGTGGAATGTTCTTAGATGCCATGCTCTGTTTTCTACTGTATCATTACACAGTCTTGACAAGGTTAAAAACTTTGTTATTAGAAAAGTTACAAAGAGGAGTTAAATATAAAAACAGCATACATATGGGTGCACGGTGGCTCAGTGGTTAGCACGTTCGCATCTCAGTGCTGGGGATTCCCGGTTCGAATCCCGATCTGGGTGGAGTTTCCATGTTCTCGCCGTGTCTGCGTGGGTTTTCTCTGGGTTCTCCGGTTTCCTCCCACAGTCCAAAAACATGTATTCCAGGTAAAATTGAATGTTCTAAATTATAGTGTGTGTGTGTGGATGTGCGAGTGAGTGTGTGCCCAGCGATGGATTGGCGCTCTGTCCTGGGTGTATCTGCCCAGCGCCCGGGATGTTCTCTCCTAGATGGGCATGGGGAACCCCACCATTACCCTAATAGAGAAATAAGCAGAAGATAATTAATATCATACATATTTATTTACAAAACTGAGTGATAATTATGATGATTTATTATGGACAGAATTAAAATGCTGGTCTTTTTCATTGGCAAGTTGATTCATATTACTGTGGGAACGTAAAGGTGGGGTTGTAAACTAATAGATTTCCATATAACTTTTTCAGTGAAATGCTATGTACCTGCCATTACTACTTACATTTGTAAATTGTACAATTAAAATAACTTTAGTTATCTCAAGCTTTTATTTTTTGTTTTTCAGCAGTCATTTTATTCAAATATTTTTTAATGTTGTAAAAAAACGTTTTTTTATTATTTATTATAATGTGTTAGCATTACAGATTAAATAAATATTTCAAATTAAGTAAAATTAAAAAAAGGTATTTAAAAAAATAGAAATAAAAAAAAAGCAAAATACAATCAGAACACGCCTACAGCTTTTATTTTGATATCGGTCTGTAGGAACGTCACTAATCGTCAGTAGCATTGTCCCAAACTAAACCTTTCCCCTAATCCCTAATTATTGTTACTGTAGAGGTTTGTTTTTGTGTTTTATAATTGGCTGTTGTGCGTTTTCTCAGATGTTTGTTGTAAGAATATTATTAATATATTATATTATGACTGTATTAATGGATTTTTATAAACATACACTGTTGAAGAAAGTTTCCGATATAGGGAACAACTACTGATTTGGGACAAAACAGATAAGTGTTGCCGGACTTTGGTTACCGCACTTGGCTGGAGGAAAGAGTACAACTTTTCCAAACTATGTGCCATATATTCATTGTTTTGAATGAATTTCTTAATGTAAACGCCATTTTTATTCAGGAAGGACGGTCGGTCTGGTTCGGGTGATTTACTGACTATGCAGTGCAGGGTTTGCTCTGTGCTGTTTTTTCTGTCTGTGGGATGTTTGCTCACCTGTACAGGTGAATATGACAATAATCAGTTCAAACCAGAAACACCAGACTGGAGGAAAACCTTAAAAAATATCAGGAACGGAATCCACAAAATAGACACATATCTCAACTACGCTCTGGATTTAATTGGAGGCTCTGATGGACAGTGTCATTTTAAATGCAGTGATGGTAGGTGTCTCCTCTCCTCTTACAGCACTAATCAGCCATTCTGAAGAATTAAAGTAATTCAATGAAAAGAATACAATAATAAATCCCTTAATATTAAGTTGTTTTTCCCCCAGAAGATGATGAATGTATAAAGAATAAATAAATAATCTGTTGATGCTAAACTAAGTCTCCATTATTATAATAATAATAACTATACACATGTTCCAGCTTTGCCTGGGCTTGTGATGACGTTTTACTGCAAACTATATACACACTAATTCGTAATTAGTAATTAGTCGCAATGTTCTCCCCCTGTCTGTGTGGGTTTCCTCTGGGTTCTCCGGTTTCCTCCCACATTCCAAACACATGGATTTAAGGTAAATCGAATGGTCTAAATTATTCTAAAATTTGTGTGTGTGTGTGGCTGTGTAAATAAGTGTGTGCCCAGCGATGCATTGGCGCCCTGTCCTGGGTGTATCTGCCCAGTGCTCGAGATGTTCTTCCCTAGATGAGGATGGGGAACTCCATTGCGACCCTATTAGAGGATTAAGCGGCCCTTAACCCTCATTTCTTCAGGGCTACTGTCCCTGAGTTCTAATCTCGGCCGCCAATTGGGGACATTTGTAAGAAGCTTTGGATAAAAGCGTCTGCTAAATGACCAAATGTAAGCAGTAGATATGGAATGAATGAATGAATATTCGCAATGTGCCATTGAAATAGCAATTCACCAAAGTCAGAGCGCACCGGGCTATTAAGGGGAATGACAAGTGACACTGGTTTATTGCATGTGATGCTCAGAGCACACCCATGAATCAGGTTGTCACACTAGCAAAGTCACACTTCTTTATCTTCTTTTGGTGTTTTCCCCTTTATTATTCAGAGATCTCCACAGCGATAAACTCTCAGAGAAGACCTGGTCAAGTGTTTTACGCCGGATGTCCTTTCGGACACAACACTATTGATAATTTAGAGACATCCTAAATCAAGCTAAGTGGTGTACGGTTGATTTCAGCTGTGTCTTCAACATCCTCTTAAACTGCTCCACCAGCATGTCATTCTGCCCTTAGAGCCCTATGTACAGACACCCCTGCATCAACATTTTGGCACCATGCCATGATTCTTTCATTGTGTCGCACATGCTTCTGACCACTGTGTGATAATCGATTGTAATAATGATGTCGCCAGGAATAGATGAAACAAATATACAGCCAGGATGTAAACTATTATAGTTCTTGAGGATCCTTTGATGGTTCCCTTTTCTTTTCATGGCACTGTGCAATCAACTTCCTGTACCAAGCGCCACGTCCTCCTGTCAAAGGTTCTGATAAGCTCCTGGTTTCTCAAAGGCTCTATGTCCAAAAGTTTAACAAAGGTGGAAGGATGAATTACTTTAATCAGTTTTATTACTCTTGACATTATCACTACTGAAAGTCAGTGCAAAGGAACTGTGAGTTCAACTGCTTACAGTGAACATCAGCTACATTAATGCAAATTAATGCATTTTTACAGGCACATTTCATTGTAGTCACCCACTGATTTGCTTATTTTGCAAAATAACTTTCTTCAATTCTGTCTTCATTAAAGTTTTTAGGATGCAGTGTTGCTGTGAGATCGGACACATTTAGTCTACTCTGCTGTCATCATGCAACAGCATGTCCGGTGATGCTTCTGTTTAGGTGGCATTACACTGCGGCTGCGTAGGGGCTGCTGTTAAATATCAGGCACAGTTAGCAAGATTGTGGCACTGGCACCGCATGTTTAGGAAGTGGTTTGGGAAGGGGTAGAGGGGTGGAGCCTTCCCGCGTCATTCCTTCCACCCTACCCGTGCGCCAATCCCTATAGACATTACCCACGACAAGCGCCTTACTTTATAGATAAATAATTAAATTTGTTCTTTACTCAAATTATCAGAGTCATCAGAACACAAGTGGTGTCTTAAGAGGCTTTTGAGCTTAATTTGTTGAATATTTTTATTTAGTTATCTTTTTAGTTTGGCCAGATGATGTAGTAAGGTTATATATGTATAATGTACTTTTTATTTAAATTTGGCTGATTTGTTGTTTTTTTTAAGGTTTTAAATCACAAAAGACACATTTTTCTGTCATTTATTCCACTTATCCTGATTAGGGTCACAAAGTGCTGAAGCCTATTTAAGAACTTCTGGTTTAAAGGTGGAAAAAAAAAACCCAGAAGTGATTGTCGTTACGTAGCATCAAATTCACACACCAGCATTTTTTGTGGGGAGAAACCAAAACAAGCAGGCAGTAATTAATACAGACCTGAGAAGTAAAAGAAAACCCCACACAGATCTTGTACACTTGGGAGAAGAATCAAAGACTACTTGCTGGCAGGCGAGTGCACGAACCCCTGCATTTTAAATACACTCACAAGAAAAATAAATCAGAAAGACAATCATATGATCTGTGTAATAACATAAATAAAAATCATTATTATTTTCTTATAAATCTTGTCTATTAAGCGGAAGATAATGAACCAATGAATAACTTACTAAATAAAGTGCATAAAAAAGTGTGTAAATCAGCATTTCCTAGGTAGAATTTAAAATGGAAGAATACATTTGTAATGGCATGACTTGTAAGTTTTCCTGCTTTCCTCTCAATGAGTGCATGAACAGGCTGCTGTTTTGCTTATTACTTTAATAAAAATAAGCATCCAGGAAAATGAATGAATAAATGAAAATGTTGTGAAGCTTCACCAGGGCTACCTTAGATTTTTATTCATGTTAAGCAACTAAAAGGCAGGTATTGTGTTTCTAAATATTTTATCAGTTGTAAATGGTACACAGTAATAAAAACTGAAATTATTTTGCTGTTTTTTAAATGGTTTTAGAAACAATGTACATGTATATACTTGACAAATAAGTACAATAATACTATACAATAGCTTCGGTTTGTATAAAT
Organism: Xyliphius kryptos; assembly: GCA_025769995.1. NCBI lineage: Eukaryota > Metazoa > Chordata > Actinopteri > Siluriformes > Aspredinidae > Xyliphius > Xyliphius kryptos. Next base: position 10,540 of record JAOUQT010330918.1, read on the forward strand.
AAATTTTTTAAGTGTTAATGTTGTTTATGTGTAATACCTACAGGATATAAAGCGATTCCTCGACCCGGTTATAAACCCTCACCACCCAACGGATGTGGCTCTCCACTCTTTGGATTTCAGGTTAGTAATTCTTAAAAAAAAAAAGCCTCAAAGTGCATCTTTATGGAAAGTAAAACTACTAAAATAGACAATTGTTAAGGCTAAAACAAAGTGACTATAGGGGTCAGGAAGTGTCCACTGTCTGTAATTGGAAGACATTTAATGGACAAAAGTATTTTTATACACCTCTTAATCATTCCATCCCATTGCCGCGTGTGTATTTTAACTTTGTCGTAACAATTTGAAGGAAGCCCATTTATGTTTTAGCATGTGTGTGTATACTGGTGCTCAAGGCAAGGTCTATAGATAAATGTTCGGGTGAGCCTGGTGTAAAAGAATCCACATAAAGCCCTGACTCTGTGTCTAAGTACTCTCATCCAAAATTATCACTTTTTTGGGTAAATTGACAAAAATAATAATTGTAATAATAATGCTAAAATATTGTAGAAAGCCTTGCCAGAAAAGTGGAAGCTGTTATAGTTGCTAAAATTGACCAATTTGAAATTAAAATGCAGAATAAACCTTTGGTGTAATGTTTATTTAAAAAAAAAAAAAAAAAGTCCTGGCATGCTGTAACATTTGTATTTTATTTGTATTTAGTTATAAATGTAAAAGCACTGCATCTTTAAAATTAAAACATTTATTTGGTAATTTTTAGCATTTTGTAAATAAATGCAGTTTTTGACTTTCTGCTGTGTCAACGAGTCCTTTCTGATACAGTTTGATATAGGAATCCCATCTATGACAAGGTGTTGTAACCAACATGACCGCTGCTATGACACATGTGGTCAAAGGAAACAGGACTGTGATGAGAGGTTCCAGGATTGTTTAGAGACCATCTGCAGGAACTTACAAGTTACACTGGGCCTCAAAGAAAGTGTACAAGGTAAACCCAAATTCAAGGATTCACAGAACACTATGCATACATCCATTGACATATTTATTAAAGACAATTGTAATATTTGATCAAATGTTTTGTGGAGGTTGGAGAGACTTGGGGGTGGGGGGGGGGGGTATTTTTTAAAGTTGGTTTCCAACCAAACAATTGTAGGACTGTCTAAAACAGTTGTGCCCAACAGAAATTTTAATGTAACCAGACCAGACTTTAATTTGATTTGTTTGTGAATTTAGTTTTCCCTTTTAACACCTTGACATTTATATCACTTAGGAAATTATGCTGGGTTCCAGAACTTCAGTTGCTTATCATATTTATTAATTCAGTCATTTATTTTGTTTTGGTATAATGATTGTTTTCCTTCATTTACTGTTGGTTTTTTATTTATTACTTTTTTTTACAGCTCTGTTTCTGTTATCAGTGTTTTTTCTTTGTCCCACTTTTTATAGTATGATGTACTTCTCCAATTGAATTTCTGTTTTTTCTTAACATATAAATCAATAGCTTTTCTCCCATACCCAGATTTCTGATTGTCTTACGCATCGTGTTTGTGTGTGTCTTTGGGCAGCATGTGAATCAACAGTTACACTGCTTTTTGATACAGTCATGCATCTTGGATGTAAACCCTACCTGGACAGTCAGAGGACTGCGTGTATCTGTCGATATGAAGAAAAAAACGATCTCTAAATGACACAATATTCTTAAAATCTACAACTCAACTGGTTCAACTCATTAAACAGTGCACTGGATAAAACGTATGTACTGAAGCATACAGGCCCAACCTTATGCTGAGCTTCAAAAACACATTTTTTTTTTCCTTTTTGAGTTTCATTTGATATTTGTTATAGTTATTATTTTTTTGTCAAATTGCCAAATAAATTGGGTTGTTAAAAGAACTGTATTGAAAATTATTTGGTTAGAACTATAACTGATTATTTAATATAACTTTAGATGCACTAATTACTGATTAATTTCTCAGCGTTTGTATAATAATTAAGTTTATGAAACTATGGATTATGTTTATAAAGACTTGTCATGTTTACATTGATACAGATAGAATTCATACAAGCTTTTTAAATAAAGCTTTTTAAATAAATAATAAATAATTTAATGTCAAAGTAACAGTAAATAAAGTACAGCTATTAAAATGTTTATATTTATTAACATTTAAAATGAAGTTATATTCTTGCTTCATAAAAAAAACTATTAAAATGGGTTTCACAATGTCTTTATGAGTCACAAATTTGTAAAGGTTTTATGGGTATGTTTTGATTTTGACTAAATTCTTTATTTCACTAAACAATTTGTTTATAAGATTTTTTTTACACCAATTTCACAACTGAGGTGATTGTGTATAGAAATGTTAGTGCAATCTTGAGCTTATTTTTGTGTATTAAGCACAGATGCTTTGTTTGGAACCTGTGACCTGACTTTTTGAAAAACAGAACACATGTTGGAAGAATCAAATTTAGACTTCCTCAAAGTTACACTAGTCAGTTTTGTTTTCAAAACAGCATACATCTTTCTAGCAGTGTAATAAATAAAAGAAAAAAACATTTCTTTCGGCCTGGCTGAAATTTGCTTCAATTTAAGATCTCATGGACATATATCGAACAGATGATTTGTGATGTGTGAGTATTAATTCCGTGTACAATATTACATATTAGTCGGCCAAAATATCCAAAACAAACTGCTTCATTATCACTAATCAGATGAAAGACAACACAGAAAAAAGGAAAATTGATTTGGTATGTGTTTAGGGCCGCACGGTGGCGTAGTGGGTAGCACGACCGCCTCTCAGCGCTGGGGGTTCCCGGTTCTAATCCCTATCTGGGTGGAGTTTGCATGTTCTCCCCGTGTATGCGTGGGTTTCCTCCGGGGTCTCCGGTTTCCTCCCA
>JAOUQT010330928.1:0-13431 GCA_025769995.1 Xyliphius kryptos
TTTACCATCCTGCTTGCATTTCCCTAACATCCTCATTAGTGTTAATTACACCGATTTGACTGATGTTAGTATGAATAGGCTGCGTGGTTTTACTTTATATTGCTTTAATACAAATAATAAGAAAAGTTTGCATTGTAATATTATTAAAAGGCAAATGTAAGAAAAAATACAGTTCCTAAGCAATAACTATCAATTCAATCATTAAATGTGCAATACAGTGTTGCTGTGCATATATTATAGTGTTTTATATTGTGTTCCGATGTAGATAATTGTGGATAATTGGGAATTTATATTATAGGTTTCTTTCTTAACCACTTCTCTAATACTATATATTAGATGTAGTAATATCTTTTAACTCCTGCAACAACTGTCTTTTTGCTGCTGAGAATGTGAATTGCACCATTGTGGGACCTTATAAATATCCTCAGGGAGGGGAGACTGGGGCATCTTCTCACACTTTTTTTTTTACTCTTGTATGTATATCGGGTTCAATGCATAATGTTATTAAAAATTGCATATCACTTTTGCAGGGAAAAAAAACGTTTTTCAACATATTTAGTGTTCATTTCACATCAATTTCTTCAATTTATACGGATATATATGGGAGTGGGAGCTAAGTGGTTAGGGTGTTGGACTATCAATCAGAAGGTTGTGGGTTTATATCCCAGGTCCACTGAAGTCACCAATGCGTGTCCTTGAGCAAGCCCTTTAACCCTTATTGCTCCAGGGTCCTGTATCAACCCTGTGTTCTGACCGAAAACCAAGTTGGGACACTTGTAAGTCGCTTTGGATAAAAGCGTCTGCTAAATAACTAAATGTATGTAAATGTAGATAAAGGCATTTAAAGAGTGTGCCCATGTGACACATTGCCCCATCAGCGGGTAGGTGGTCACACTGTGGGGTATCGCAATGGATTTTGCAACAAATAAATGAGAATCGGTTCAATGATGGGGTACTAATTTTACTTCAAATGCAAAATTAAATTCAAGTATAGAAAATGGATACAGGAATTGGGTTAAATTCTGGAACGTATTAAATTAGTCACAACATCTGCCTCAAATTTCAACTTCACTGACTCAACAGCAGATTTGGCATACAGCACGTCACATATGACAACCTGCCCCAAAATCACTGAGATAAGTTGCCCTATGTTGGCTACTGCTAGCTATATTTCAAACCTATAGTTTAAATTTTAGCAAACAAATTATAAGATAGTTAATTTTCAACAACCAATGTAAACATCATTTTTTTAAATATAAAAAATATAACAAAAAGGACCAGCTTGCATTTTTTTATAGAATGTGAAAAATGTTAAAATCAGTGCCTACCTAAGTTAACTGTTCCCATAGTCTATGACATCGGAAGGATTAAATGCGCATAATTAGTATTTACATTTTTAATAGTTCTCTCTGGTGATAAAATGTTAACAATGTGACAATTTATCCATGTGACAAAACGCCCGTACTTTTTATTTATTTTTTGTGCTATTTGTTTTTTGCATCGGATGCTTTTGGAGTCTGTTAAGGCTTTTTCTTAATAAGCTCCTCTAACATGTTGCGACTCGACGTGACGCGCAGCATGCGGTTCAGCTCTCTGATTAACGTGTGTATTTGTCGCTCTCTTTGTTTTCCTTTAATTACCCACAAATTAGGGGCCAGAACAAAACCAGTGGAGTGGGAGGGGGTGAGATATAGCGCCAGCCTGTGCTTTAGGCGAACAAAAGCGCGGGGGGCACTATCGATCCCTCTTTAGCATAACAATCACGATAGATCACCTGTCAGTCCATTTGCATAGTTCGAAAGTCGTTTATAGAGTACGATTTAGCTCAGGTACTTCTCACCCCAAGCCCGTGTGAGTGGGCCATGTCCGTTCAGTCAGCATTCACGTTCCTATAATCCTGCAGATACACCAAGACATACCTCTCTCGCTCTCTCTATATATATACTGTATATACAGACCCTTTCCAAAAAATTGAATATCATGGAAAAGTTGAATAATTTCCATAATTCCATTTAAAAAGTTAAACTTTCACAGATTACCGATTCAGGACCCGAACTACTTTTCATACTTTGCAGGGGAAAAAGATGATATCAAATCAATCAAAATATGTTGGTTTAAAGATGGTAAAACTACGTCAATCTTCCATACAATATGCTTGGACACAGCACTCTGCATGTGAACAGCCAGCCTCCTGTGAACTGTTGTGGCTTACCCATCCTATGGAGGGTATCAGTAATGGCATGGCCATTTGTGATGTCTACAGTCTTCCCCATATTGAACCCAATTGAGACAATTTAACCAAACTGAAGCAATGTAATGACACATGGGAACCTTTGTGGGTGCTTTTAGTTTAGTAGATGATTAGTGTGTCACACTCATCATTCATGCCCTGCAAAATTTGGAATGATTTCTTCCGCATTTTCTAAAATCTTCTTTTCATGGGTATTATGAGCTGGAAGCTAAAAAGTAACTAATAAGTTTAACTTTTTTAAATTTAATTATGGAAATTAATCAACTTTCCCATGATATTCATTTTTTTGGAAACGTAAGTCTTTTCTGAAATTACGCACTCTTACAATGTGTGCATAATATGTTTGCAATTATTATTTGAACTGTAATTAAAAAATAAAGTAAAGTGAAATGTCAATAATAATGTAATGTCTTTAATTCTTTATATTCATTTGGACTTGTCATCTATAATTAATCTGATATCTTAAGTCTTTAAAGGGAAAATGAACAGTTGTGCGGTACCGTATCCATCCCACCAGACTGCATCTCTGCATATTTTACTCAGATCTCTAAACATGTGGATTGGACATTAAAGGCTAAATCCGACGTGGGATTAATTATACTTTTTCACAGGTTACTGAGCATCCTAAAACATTAAAGCAAACTGCTCCGCATGCGTCATTGCGTTGAGGAGTGAGTTAAGCCACCTGGGAAGGTCGATTATATAAGAACTGAAACTGAACTGAATCTTACAAAACCTTAAGACTCTAATTATGTAAGTGACCGTTTTGTTCACCTTTAGTGATGAAGCACATCTGGTTTGGATCACATTAACGCCAAATACCTCAAGAGTAATTTGGCAAAGGATTTGAGGGATTTTTTTTTAATTTAGTGTTTATAGGATACTTTTTTGGTTCCTTGAGCTTAAGTTTTTTCCCCCCAATGCCAACAGTTTGTGGAGAGTGGGTTTAATGGCCTAAAATAAATTCTGAGTAAAATGATTTAAACTTTATGACAAAAACCGCCTATGACCACAATAACAAATACTAACCTAATTTGAAAATACCTTTATGAAATAAGGCACTACAGTGATTCAGTCATCACGTCACTGAAATCACCTGCATGCTGGATATTATGAGAGGATCAATATAAAACGTGTCAGTATTTATTCTTTTTGGCAGGGGATCCAAGGCAATTAAATAACCACACAAAGCAATTAATAGATAAAAGAGTCATTGTTTTAGGTTTTCTTGTCCTACAATAATTGTGCTCATGTTGGAATATTAATTACTTATGTAATAAACTGATATAGGAATATTACTGTTTATGGTCATTATTTGGTTCTTTAGAACCTTTGTTTGTATCCTTCAAATTGAGTATGTATCAACTTACATTTACATTAAGTTATTTAGTAAGAACGACACAAATAGATCAACAATTAATTAAATTAGGAGGAGGATATTTATTATACTGCATACTGTATGACCAGGTTAATAAAACAGATTTCACAGTGAAGCCTTAACAAGACTTAAATATGTCATTTAAATTGCATTTTTGTAACTGCCACATCAATCCAATAAAACAACAGCTCAAGTGTGAATGAGAAGCTTGTGGGATGATGTTCTTATTGACATGAGCTATGAGATAGTAATGACAGTTATGTCAAATACTATACACCAGTGTACTGTGAACTTATGATTAGGTGCATATGCCTGTATTTATCATTATAGGTAATTTTTTTTTTTTTTTACAATTAATGGCAATTTGATCAGTTCCACTATACCATGAAGACTAGTGTATCATTTTCTCTCCATATTTTGGTAGTCCCCTTTACTCTGTTTCCTCTAATGGTCAGGATCACCACAGAACACTGAATTTTTTGGGTGATGGATGATCTTCAGTGCAGTAACATTGATGTGGTGGTTGCGTGTAAGTGTGTGTCGCACCATCCCGATTGTATCTGACACGTCAGTGCAGCTGGAAACACTGTGTTTACTCACTGTACACCTTTCAACTAGTGCAACACCCACTAACCCATCGCAAATGCTGAAAAATCATCAGCTATGCAAGTGGGCCTAGCTTTGTGGTGATCCTGGTGGTGGTTCAGGGGTCCTTATTATCAGAAAACAGAGTAAAGGGAATTAAAAACATGTGCAAGAAAACAGATGGAGTAGAGTTTGTGAATTTAAAACTACAAAGTCCATCAATATGGTAAGTTTAACTGATGAAATTGACAATTAGCAGGTGTTACCAAGCGGCCAGTATAAAGTGCATGTTTAAATACTAGTGAGTCAACACCTGCCACTCTACATTTCTTGTGTGTATAACACACCTGGCCGATAAATGTGATTCTGATTTGAATGTATCCTTCAATTCATATTCTGGCTTCTATTCAGAGCAAATTGTTTTCATGTGGTTTAAAAGTACTTAAACTCAGTGGATTTCATATGAATACATTGGTATACGGTATACATTGGTATATGGTTTTAATATTTGTATTACTTTTTATCTTGCCATGTGTAGCCAAGCCAATTAGCCTAGTGGAGAGGTGCTGGTGTCGCTCCACAGTCAACACGGTTTCACAGAGAAACATCCGTGAGCTGAAGTTCGTCCACACACCCAACTGTCCCTTCCAAGTCATGTAAGTATGAACATCTTTCTCAGACACCCACTGATCGTGGTGAATCAGTGCTTCTTGGGGGGTGCTTCACCCATCATTTCACACCATCAATCTCCCTCAGCTGAAGGAACACTGAATGGAGCCGGAATAGGCTTTCCCTGTTTAGCATTATGCTGTGGGTCACACTCTCACAATTAGACACACGCAGAGGATATGCTGCAGGTGGGGGTGGGGACCTAAATTAAGAACACAGGAAGATGTTGCAGAGGTCTGAGGTAGATTGACAGACTGGTCTATCCATTGTGTCTGATGAACCATTTCACGTCACAGCCATTCATACAGCTGTAAACCATACTTCCTTTAAAGTATGCTGGAGAAAATTTAAAGGTATGGGGCAAAACCTCCTGCTGTGTTAACATCGTTTGTGGAACAGGAACCACAGTACAGCCCATGGGGACAGACACCAAAAGCACTTAAAACTCTTTAATATTTGAAAAGCACAATGTTGAGTACACCAAAGTTATTTGTAAACATACACTTGCTGTGAAGTAATACATTCCTGCTGTTCACAATCCTGACATGCGCCAGCAAACAACTCTTGAGTTCTGGACCCTAACATTCTCTCTTAGCAAAGCAAAGAATTATTTTGATTAAACAACTGCCACCAATCCTACTGATAGCACACAACATCATAAAGGTATTAATATAAATAGTGTAAGGTTGGGTACCTTTAAAACGAATGCAGACATTTACAATAAAGCAAAAGAAGCACGGCAACAATAGCAAAGATCTCTATATCAATAGCAAGCTGCTGAATGGTGTAATTGAGCATTTCAATTCAAGTATTTAATAAAGCAGTTGGTAACAGAAGATTTACCAAAAAAATGGAAGTGGAAAAGAATGTACAGTCTTGGCAAAAAAAAGATAATCTGGCAAACCATAAGCTTTAAGAGGATTTGAAATGGGAACAAAGAAAAACAGACAATTAAACCCTGCTACGGTGTTTTATTTATTACAAGAGGATCTTGAGAAAGCTTATGCTTCAATGAGCTTGGGTGAATTTTCTTCTTTTTGGTCAAGGAATGGGTAAGCTAGGAAATGTGCCAATTGTGCCAAACACAAATGTCAAAAAAGAAAAACCATATAAAGACTTTACCAGACATGCAATAACCACAAAATAAGTAGGCATAAAAGTTTGAAAAAAAAATAAGAATTCTTTTCATTTAAACTCTTGCAGTGCCAAGCTGAAGAACAATAAAGAAGTGTGCATCAACCCTGAAACGAAATGGCTGCAGCAGTACGTTAAGAATGCTCTTGAAAAGTAAGTAAAAATCCCTCTGGACATGTAACGGCAAAGTAATGGGTAATCGTGAGAAACCTGAAATGAAATACAGTGCAGTTCTGGTGCATCCTATTGACAATCGTGGCATTATCATGCCGATCTAAGAATGTGGCTGTGTTCTCTTCAACAAAACAGCAGTTTTTAATAAATACAAGAAATTTTAAGCATTCACATTAAATAAATCGGGCACCCAGAAAGACAGTGGTATTCCTGCGTTCCTGTTTCTCACATTTCTCTCAATTGCCTTGACTATGTGCTTCTTAGTCATGAACTCTGACTTCATACTTCAAACGCAGCTGTGAAATATATATACCTCTGTTTGCTGGACATTATTTTAATGCATACCAGAACCCACTGATCCAGTCCTAATGTAAAGCATGTTTTCTAGTCATGGCCCTGTTCATTGTACGAAATCAGTAAGTTCACCATTTGCTATAGATGTAAACAGTCAGTCAAGACATGTTTGTGTTCAAATTTAGCTTCAGACAGCCATGTGTGCAGAGCTAACAAGTTTTGGCAAGATTTCGAATAGTGATTAGCAGCATGCAAATAGTATGTTGAAATTGTCAAGCCTCAAACCACAGTTGGCTCAAACTTAGTTTAGTTTAAGGATCTCATGTTTAAGCGTTTTATTGTATTTATATATTTAAAACTCTGAATATAGACTTGTTTTTGCTGTTGAGGGCATGTTTATGTAAAGTGATATTTAGTCATTTTCCAGTGGTTGAACTACAATGTACTTATGATGCATATAGCTTAATCCACCATATAACTTTATTGTGGATCTAAACAGTTACTGACTGTAAGCCACTTACAACCATTCACTGGATCACCATGAATCAAATATTATAGTTCCAGACATTGTGCTTTTAAACTATGCGCATGAAGGATTCATTTTCAAGCCATAACAGAACAGCACAGACACACCTTTTATTAAACTGCTGTGTTTTACTCAAAAACAAAGTTTGTTTGGTCATTATGTTAAAATGGCAAATAGATGGAGCAACACAATCAGCAGAATAGACACAGTAAGCTGTCATTCATTCATTATTTTCCACTTAATCCTCTACTAGGGTCGCGGGGGTTTCCCCATGCCCATCCAGGGGAAAGCATTCTGGGTGCTGGGCAAATTTACCTTGAATCCATGATTTTCCAATGTGTGACGAAAACTGACAACCAGAGGAAGCCCACGCAGACACGGGGAGAACATGGAATCTCAAGTGCTGAGCCACCATGATTTAAAAATAGTTTTGCTAACCGTTAGTTTTAAATAGTGAATAGTATAGTTCAAGTTCAAGTAATTTATTTATATAGTGCTTTTTACAACAGTGTCATCACAAAGCAGCTTTACAGAGTCCAAAGCCTAAACCCCAAAGAGCAAGCCGAAGCGACAGTGGCAAGAAAAAACTCCCTGTAATGAAGTTATTTTAGGAAGAAACCTTGGGAGGACCAAGGCTCAGTCGGGGACTCAGCCTCCTTGAGCGGCCAGGCAACATCAGAGTAGAGTCCATTAAACACAATGCAGTCAGACAAGTACCATTCTCCTGGCAAACACCAAAACCAGACTCGACCATCAGATGGAGAAGCATGATTCGTCACTCCAAAGAACGCGTCTCCATTGCTTTAGAGTTCAGTGGCGGCGGGCTTTTCACCACTGCATCTGACGCTTTGTATTGCACTTGTTGATGTATGGCTTGGATGCAGCTGCTCGACCATGAAAACCTATTCCATGGAGCCCTCTGTGCACTGCTCTTGAGCTAATCCGAAGGCCACATGAAGTTTGGAGTTCTGTAATGATCGACTGTGCAGAAAGTCTGTGACCTCTTCGCACTATGCGCGTCAGCATTCACTGACCCCGCTCTGTCAGTTTACGTGGCCTACCGCTCGTTGGCTGAGTTGCTGTCATTCCCAAACACTAACATTTTCTTATAATCCAGACGGTTGACTATGGAATACTTAAGAGCGTGCTTTTCACCACTGCATCTAACGCTTTGCATTGCATTTGGTAATGTATGGCTTGGATGCAGCTGCCCGACCATGAAAACCTATTCCATGAAGCTCTCTGCGCACTGTTCTTGAGCTAATCTGAAGGCCACATGAAGTTTGTTTATAATACAGCTGTCAGTTGACTATGGAATACTTAAGGAGCGAAGAAATTTCACAACTGGATTCCACAAGCCTAGGTGCTTGATTTTATACACCTGTGGCAATGGAAGTGATTGGAACACCTGATTGTGATCATTCGGATGGGTGAGCAAATACTTTTGGCAATATAGTGTACGTGCTCGCTCTTATGTGATCCCATTAAAAAACAGTGAGCAGCATTCTGCACCGACTGTAGGTGTTTGAGGGTGGACTGGCTGACTCCAATGAATTACCGTTTCAAAGTGCTGATATGCTAAAACAGACGTCACCTTTGGCACACGCCTTAAGTGATAAAAACAAGACCTTACTACTGCACCCATCTGGCAATTTAGTTTAAGATCACTGTCCATTTTAAAAGTTGGAAACTGTTGACTTCTCATACATACTGTGTGTGAGGGGGCCCCAAGTCAACAGACTATGACTGTGTGTGCACAGAAAAGAACAACAGATTCACAAATTCCCACAAAATTGTACAACAAAGTCTTAAATTTCTTGCCGCAGTAAATTCCAATGTTATAAAGTTTTACTGTAAAGATTTAAACTTAAAAATAAAATGAATGCACAATGGTTATTATTATGTTCTCAGCACAGGGGGTTCCCGGTTCGAATTACAATCTGGGTGTATACAATCTAAGAAGTTTTCACGTTCTCCCTGTGTTTGTGTGGGTTTCCTCCGGGTTCCTTGGTTTCCTCCCACAGTCCAAAAACATGAATTCAAAATAAATTGAATGCTCTAAATTGCACCATGTAGTTTGTGTTTATGCCCAGGGATAGGTTAGCACACTTTCCTGGGTGTATCTACCCAGTGGCCTTGACGTTCTCCCCTGGACGTTCATGGTGCATTAGTGTTTAGAATTGCATTTAAAAAAAGTAAGGCAGAAGATCTAAATGTTTGGATATCCTGGTCTACTCCATGTTACTTTCCATACTGTAACACGGATGGCACGCTATTAATAACATCAAATCTATGCTGTTGTGTACTAACTTGTTTCTGAGCTGCTGATGTATTGTCATATGATTAATCCCTATAATCTGGAAGCTACAGTTACTGAATCCTCCCACACAGCTGTCCTACTTAAATACAAGGCCAAAGAGCTTATATGCCCCCAGGCAGGGTGTTAAATCAACTACAACAAATGACATGGATGTCTTACCATTACACATTAATAAGGCTTTTTAATATACTATTACAATACATTAAGAAGTTGAATACCCCTGTTTCTGATGATGTTGCAAAAAAAGATGCATTCCATTAATTCTTTGTAAACTGTAACAAACAATAAATTTAAAGCCCAGTCTTGAAAATAGCAATTTAATAACATCCTTACACCCTTACATAATGTAAATGTCATTTTAATAGGGCAGTGCTTTTCAACCACTGGGCTAATAGATCATTAGGTGTGCTGTAGGAAATTTTCCAGTTTCACTTAATTGGTCAAAATAATATTTAGTTCCTAAAAATAATTTTTAGTATGAAATTATTTCTTTTGGGAATATACTATATTGCTCAAAAAAATAAAGGGAACACAAAAATAACACATCCTAGATCATTGTGTTGTTTAAGTGTTCCCTTTATTTTTTTGAGCAGTGTACATTAGAATTATTTCTAACTAATACATATCAATAATACCCATTTTAAACTGAAAATAAATAGATGCATAAAGTAATATTATAAAATGGGTATTTCCGGTCCTTAAATCCAATTGGCTAAGCCACTTTTCTAGCTGTGACATCATTTACAATTATCCCACACCCCTTCACATTCATATAAATGCACAATATAATTTTTTTAATTGTACTTTGCTTGCACGTCATGCCTAATAACACCTTATTCCATAATTTATTTACAATAATGTACACCCTCTCGTACCTTATTACTTTATTATAAAACGGGTAGTTCCGGTCCTTAAATCTGATTGGCTGAGCGGTTTGTTTAGCTGTGACATTATTCACAATAAGCCACACCTCTGACCGCTTCACAGTATAAATGCGTGATATAAAATATATTGTCTTCCCAAAGTTTTTTATAAACTGCGTTTTGTTATTTAGGGTCAGGGTTCAAAACAGACTGGATTATGTCGCGACAGATGAGTTTATTAGCGATTTTGCTTTCAGTCAACGCATTTATAAATCAAACCTTGTTGTTTTATTATAGTGTGTTGGTTTTAAAAACTGTTTTATAACGGTGCTTCATGCCTAATAACACCTCTTTCAAGTCAAGTCAAGTGTTTTTTTGTCATTTCAACTATATACACAGTACAAAGTGAAACAAAACAACGTTCCTCCAGGACCATGTTGCAAAAAACACAGTGCAGAACAGAACACATTTGCACACAGTACAAGTGCAGACAGTACAACACTATAGAGACAGTACTGGAGTATAAGGAAACAATAACTAAAATATAAATCCTAACTATGTGTAAATTATGCAGTGCAAAGTTAAACAGTGAGCAAATAAACAGTGCCCGTGGCTTATTCACAATAATGCACACCCTCTTGTCCCTTATTGCTTTATTAGCCAAATCTAGGCCAAATTATGTAATTGGCTGTGCTCTAGGTTTAGATCAATAAAACAATAAGTTACGAGAGAGTGTTTATTATTGTGAATAAATCACAGGAAAAAGCTGTTATTATGCATGACGCAAATTGGAGAACAGTTACACCGCTTTCCGGTGATTTATTCACACTAATGCACAATTTCGAGTGCATTATTGCTTTTACAAAAGCAGTTACAAACACACTAATAAAAAAATAACTGCTCTTTCACAATGCAATCTAAACCAGTTTTTAGAGTGAACGCTGATTACGGAGTAACAGATTTCTGGTTTCTCTAGCAATCAAATAAATCTAATGTAAGTTACAAAATGCAGTTTACTAAAAACATAAGCACTTAGAGGTGTGTTTTACTGTCAATAATGTTTTATAAAAGATAACAAGTTTGAGCACAAATTCAGCAAATTATAAAATACAAGATCAGACAAGGAGGTTCATTATAAGTAATTGTCAGGTGACTATGGTAGATTTTACACAAACCTAGTCTCTATGGTTACTTATTTGACATGAGATTAACCATATATACTTTTAAAGGCCGAAAAAGTTACATCTATCTTACTAAACATAAAGAGTTCACCTTTTAAAAAGTTTTTACTTTAAACCCACAACCTTTAGATTGATAGTCCAACAAGCTTACCACTGAGCTACCACGCCTTCCATTTTACTGGTGTAAGAATGCTGCTACTGGTGTACCCTCATTTTGTTGAGTTTCAGTGCAAGACATGATAGAAGTACAATCATAGTGGCTAGATTTTATTTTATGCAAACTATATAATGTATAATGGTAGACAAAGCCAGTGTCAACAACATCGCCCCCTTCCCCCATTTCATGCACTAGTTTGCATCTTTAGGGTCACACAGACAGGGCAGTTTAAAAGTGTGACCACATTTAAAACGACTTGTGTCTGACATGCAATGCCTTGTCAAACAGTTTTTTTTTTTTACTTTATTTACATTTAAAGGATTCCTTAGTGTATCAAACTGCAAAAATAAAAGTTAAAAAACAGTATTTAATAAATCTATACTTCAATAAAACCTATACAGTAATCCACAGTGTATTGTGTGCTTATGTATCTGTACCATGTCCAGCTTTGTACACAAAAAATACACCCTTAAAAAAAAAAAAAAATGAAGCCAAAAATTATGCCTTCAGGAACTCCAAAGAATGGTAAACAAGGCTTTATTCAGGAAATTAGTTAATGAAACACTAGTCGCAGGGGGAGAGGCAAAAAGTAAACATTCAGGGTGGGTGCAGGGTAGTAGTCAGTCGTGAAAAGTAGAAGACTGAATTTGTTTATGGAAAACACTAGTTGGAGAAGATGCAGACGTTAAACTGCCTTTATCGCCACAGCCCCGTGACTCTATGTTAATAGAATAGTGCGGAGTATTGCAGTTACAGAGTTTATAGGTTTTCCCAACACGTTTGATACAGAATCACAAGTCCAGAACAAACTCACTGACTGTAATATTGTACTTTTTTTTATTTTATCCGCCCTGTACTGTTTTATTATTGTATGTCTCCTATTCGTACTTTTTTATTTTATTATTGTACGTGTCCTTGGGTGCTAGAAAGGCGCCTTGAAATAAAATGCATTTTTATTATTATTATTAAAAGGGGGTGTGTCCAAACTTTTACTGGTACCATACATTTAACATAATCATACAACCTCTGTAAAGACAAGATTTAGATATCATGTCCACACATTTCAACACAACCTGATGTGGCTGATATCTTTTTAAGTATTAGGGTTAGTAATATTCGTTTTGTTGAGTTTTTGATAAACAACAATCTTGAAGAAATTAATATCATCCTGCCAATGTGTTGTAAGAAGTTTAATTGAAGAGTTGAAAAATCCTTACAGACTCCAAGGTAAAATTATGCAGTCTGGCTCCAGCACACTTACTAAAGGAGGAAATTGACCTGATTGGAACTGTTTCCCAACATCAAGGCAGAATTGCAGCAGAAAACACACACGGGAAAAGTAACACCTAATTAAAGTCTGACACAGCACATCTAGGTCCTTCACGAACACCCACGTGTATTATAACTGACCATACACTTGATTTACATTTCATATGCTTCCACAAACTGTCTTTGATTTGATTCAAATATACTGTCGTTGCTCTGAACAAGTACAAGACAACAGAATATATATATATATATATATATATACACACACACACACACACACACACACACACACACACAGAGAGAGAGATAGACACACACATACACTGTATGTGCGGAATTATTAGGCATTATCTATCTATCTATCTACCTATCTACCTACCTACCTATCTACCTACCTATCTATCTATCTATCTATCTAACTTGCTTATTTCCCCCAGGTAAACCAATTTAACAACACAGCATTTAGAAATAAGCATTTTGACATTGAAAAACAAAACCAAAAACAAATCTGTGACCAATATAGCCACCTTTCTTTACAATGACACTCAAAAGTCTTCCAACCATAGATTCTGTCAGGTGCTTGATCTGTTTACAATCAACATTGCGTGCAGCAGCCACCACAGCCTCCCA
>JAOUQT010330937.1:0-13431 GCA_025769995.1 Xyliphius kryptos
GATTGGCCACCAGGCTTGTCCAATTTAGCCATGAAACCTCCCACACTAAAATGACAGATGTTTCAGTTTCATTGTTTTATCCCTGTACATCACTGCAATACATTTCGAATTTAACTAGAAGCGCCACTTCATAGTAGTACCCCTATTTTTATCCCAACAGTGACTTCACCAATTTTCACCCACCACCAAGACTCCATTTTAATATGCTGCTTATACGATGAGTCACAGGGAACTTTAACACACATCTGCTCTCTTTTACACATATAAGCCCAACCTCACACCTTTTTGACACTGGTATACGGCCGGTGTTGCTGTGATTGACAGAGTATGAGACTATGTTATCCACACCAGAAAGCATGCCCAGTTAAGGTCCCTTGTCTCCTGGTCATGGATGGCTCTTGAATTATCCGGTGTTGAACTTGTGATCTTCTGAAAATAAGGTGAAGGCTTTTCTGTAGTGCTGCAAGAATCCAAAATCCTGGACATATTATTAGAATCTCCTAAATCAGTATAAATGCGGTGACACAAGCATGATTAATGCCTGCATTGTTTTCTCTGGACACACTTCACTTTATTTAATTCAAGAAAAGCAGGAACCCTGCAGTTTATTTCATTATCAAGTATGAACCAGCCCCTCCTTCGTCTCAATCCACCATCATCCAGATTTTTCTCTATCCTAGCACCAACGTGGTGAAATAAACATCCCTTAAGTGTCTGAAAAATCGAATCTCTTACTGTCTTGAAATGCAGACTGAAGACTCAGCTTTTCCAAGTGCACCAACTTTGCATCTAATCTTTTTTGTATTTTCTGTGTCGGTGTTATCTACATGTTCTCTGTATATTTTAGGAGAATTTTGGGGGATAGGAATGTTCTAGCATGTTGTATTTGGTATCAGATGGATATATTCTGGCAGCATACTAGTTCTAGGTTGCTTGAATTCAGGTCTAAAAGCATTAGCTCTGACATTCCAAATAAATGACTAAGCACATGGACAAAAGTTTCTGTTAAATGCCATAAAACTAAATGTAAGGATTATCTCATGATTATCAGGTACATGATTTGGAGGCAGATGCAAGTGTGGGCAAAACCCCAGCAAAAAAAATATATATCAGCAGACATGGTTCATATGAGCAGCTAACATTGTTTCCTAGAGAACACTAGAGAAAAGGTGATAGAACCCAGAAGAAAACGTCGATGTTCAAACCAGTCCTTCATTGCATTTATGTTTCACGCTAATCTACGCTAATCTATTGGATAAAACAGGAGAAACACAAGAAAAGCAGGAGTTATGATGTTCATATGGGTTTCTCTGGGACGTGTTGAGACTTGAATGCAATCGAAAATGTCTTATAATGTTGGAAACTTAATTTTAATCCAACAAAGCTATGTTTTGAATCTTAGCGTTGTTTCGGAAGATTATTATTTCAGACAAGATTTGTGTAGTGGGAGTAAAACAAATATCTTCTGAGTATACACAGTCGTCCACATCTTACATTCTGTGCCATGCACACTGTAATGTTCATTGCTAACTTACACCCTAATAACAGTTTATTTGTATGCCTTTCGCCTGTGTTGTTTAATTACCAATGCTGCTTGCAAATATGACATCAGTCCTCTTCTTTGCAGATAAAACAGCTTCAACTCTTCTGTTAAGGCTGTCCACAAGGTTTAGGAGTGTGTTTATGGGAATTTTTTTTAACCATTCTTCCATAAGCGCATATGTGAGGTCACACACTGATGTGGGACAACAAGGCCTGGGTCTCTTTCTCTGCTGTAATTCATCCCAAAGATATTCTGTCGGTTTAAGGTCAGGACTGCAGGCCGGTCAAGTTCATTCACACCAGACTCTGTCATCCATGTATTTATGGACCTTGCTGATGTGCACCAGTCGCATTGGATAAAAGCATCTGCTTAAATAACTAAATGGAAATGTAATGTATATTTGAAATGAATATAGTGTGAGTTGTGACTACGGTCCACGCGCTTGCTTTCATAGAGGAATTTATTGGTAGGTTTTTCAAGGACACGGTAGGTAATCAAAGTGCCATCAGCCTTTTAATGGTTCAGCTGATGTAACACCGGAGGGGTCTTGCTTTCAAGGGCGATATTAAATGAACCATCGAATTTAACAAAATAAGAAGCAGTTAATTTAATGGACATGAAGAAGCCAAAATTCAGATTTGTTGGTACTCAGGAAGACCCCGACTTGACCATGGCGGGGTCTTGTGTTTGATGATATCGAATAAATCAAGGAATGTAGGAAGGTGAGAAGTACTACCAAGGACATGATATGGAATCACAATGCCAAGTTTCAACCTTGTTGGTAATCAGGAAGTTGGAGAATTAGTGCTGAGTCAGTGAGGGCTTTGGCATTAATAGATTTTATATTAATGGTAATATTAGCTGTATTAATGTTGATGCAGTTCAATGGTTTTTGCACGTAGTCTTACTGAATAAGATGCTTGTTTTTGACCTTTTTGACCAGTTCTAGTTCAAATTTACTTTGTGGGAACAGTTTGGGGAAGGTGCTTATCTGTCTAAATGTGATGAGCACATAGTAAAGTGGGTCAAGTGGGTTTTGGTGTAGAACAACCTGACCAGACCGAACCTTGGGTCGTCTCATCCAGCATCAGTGTCTGACCTCACACGTGTTTGTATAAATAAGTGGATATAAATTTCTCAGTGTAAAGACATGTTTTAGAGAGTAGGGAAGGATAATAACACAATTATATTCATATCAATATCATCTGTCTTTGCATACATTTTATCAGATCAAACTTCTGTAAATGTCCCGTCATTGTGTTCTGAGGTCACGATATACTGTATTGTTAATTATAAAAATATGGTACTTACTCTCTTCCTGAGTTGCCGCAGACTTTTTAAACTTCTCAATGTTAACCCGGGGAGGTCGGTTGGGTTTGCTTGGGGGACTTCCAAGAGCAAAAATGTTGGGTAGGGGATTTTTTTTGGGTGCATTTGGATCTTCTGAGACGGTGGGTTTCTTTGGCACTGTCGGTCCTGATGCTGCTCCTGGTTTGACATCCCCTTTTGTCGATTCCTCTGCTTTGATAAAGCGGTTTTGGGCGGCACGGAAACTGGACTTTGCCGTTTGTCCAGAGAAGGGCTTTACTTCAGGCTCGTCCTCCTTGGTGTCCTTCGTCTGCTGCTTGAGCGCAGAGAAGGTGTTAATGGGTTTAGGTGGGATGGCTTTTAAATGGGTCGCACCTGTCATTGAATTTGTGGGTGCATTTGATGAGGATGCGTTTTCATTTTTCTCTACTTTAGCATTTGAAAACGGTTTGACTTGGGTTGGTGGTGGTTTCGGAAACGTAGGTTTGGTCTCTATAGCGGCGCTGCCTGTTGGCGGTTTCTGGAAGGGTGGCTTAGGAAACAATGGCTTCACCGTGTCACCGTCTTGATTTGAATCCGTTGATTTGGGTTTGAAGGGTTTACCGAAAGGAGGTTTTCCTTCTTCTGTTGAGTTTGCGTTTGGGTTCTCAAACTTGCTCGCAAGTTCACGTGACTTTAGGTTCTCTGCTGGGCTCTTGTAGGGGATATCACTCCGGGTGTTCTTTAGGTAGCTGGGTTTAGGCGTAGAATTACCAGAGACAGTGGACTGGACCCCAGGCCTCTTATATCCCACTGGTCCAGATAAGGTTGGCTGGACGGGAGACTTCAGACGGGGAGTACTGCTTCCCTCCATCGTCATGGCTCCGGTCTGGAAACGTGCTCGAATCGCACTCAGATCCGATTTCTCCTGCAAATGCAAAACCAATTTCCTGTTACACTAAGAGTGTTAAATATGAACATAACCAGGAACAAAGCAACCACCTCAGTTCATCACACAGTATAGATAATGTCTCATTCAGGTGTGTATTAGTTTGTCCTCTGCTTTATGTTAAATATTGTGAGTCTGTTTTGGAGACAAAGCAAAAATTAAAGTAACAACGAGGAAATATGAGGACAAAACAATCGTTCCCTTCATGGAAAAACACAGTGTGATGGGTAGACAATGTGTTCACCTACACTACATGAACAAAAGTATCATAACACTTACTTATTACCATATAAGCGTCAAACGCAGACACAAATGGGCCAGGAATTAAATGTGAATCCCAATACTCTCCCTCCCATATAGCATATTTTTTAGGAAAGTTTTGAAAAACGGTTCAGACCAGATTGTCATTAATTCAGAAGGTTTATCTTTTAGAAAGCTGCAGAATTATTTACAGTGATAAGTACAGATGGTTATATAAAACAACATAGTACTGAAGTACTTTTTTTAATAATTTAAGTTTTAAAATTGAACCGGCAGCATCAAAACATTAATAATAGTTACAACGATGGTTAAAGTATAATATCCAAGTAAAACCCTTAATCTTTTATATTACAGAATTTAGGAAATATTTGCATTTACCTGTATGAATGTCAATCCAGAAATGAAATAAATCCTTTATGTTTAAATAGTTACAGCTAATTACTTACAGGTCAGAACAATCAGTGAGGAGCAATTGGACCTGTGTGTCTGTGTTGGGAGCCTCAGGAACACTGCTGCTTTCAGCACTCGTACAGGAACTGATCACATTAAACACTCATAAATATAACAGCAGGAAGTTAACATATGTAGAGGGCATGACCAATAGAGAAATGCAAAACCTCATGCTTGTTGACCGTATAAATAGTCTGTGTGAAAGCATTTCCACGGAAGAGGCTGAAATGTTACCTATAATGTATAAAGGGTTAAATATATTGATCCCTTTTTTTTGTAGGAGAGGAACTTGATAGATATCTGGTCACTGACTGTATTCCATGTTTTGCATGAGTAACAATGACAGCAGGTGGCAGTGATAGGAATGCTGTGGGTCCTTCACTGTGAAAAAGGTATTGCTGAAAATCTCTGAAAAATCAGGTTTTTGCTTCTGCCACATGTGCTACTGAGAGTATATGCTGCAGTATATGTCACAAAATATAAGTGTAATATATGCATGGACTGAAATTGCCACCTAGGGGTGACTATGACACTTTACACTTTGTCCTGTATGTTTCCATGATGTGTGCTTCTTTAATATTAATAATCAGGATAAATGAATTCCTGTTAATATAATATTTTTAACAAATCCTCATGGGATGGAGTTATATCCCAAATGAACCTGAAAGCCAACGATTTAATAATAATTTTTATAATAATAATTTAATAATTATTTATATATTTAGAATATTGTAAGCAGAACCTGTGTGTCAGGTCCGACTGAATATAAACATGCAAATAATATTCTAGTAGTAGAAAACCTTGTTATTCTTGCAGCACCCATCCGTAAAATGCCGCCGTTTTACCAGAGTGCTTCTCTTTGTTTCCAGCTGACCAGGTGGACGTGACACGCTCAGATTATTGAGCACTGTTCCAATGGGATGGACCTCAGCACACATCAGGAAGTGCAGATAAGCACAGGGCTTTTACACCGACCTTCTAACTGACGCCTTAAAACCATTCTGCTGGCTGTCGGCTAAAAAGCAGAAGTCTGGCATTGGCCACAGGAATGGAATCAGTCAATACGGATTACATTATCAGTAAAAAAAAACGGGTGGGCAACTAACGTCATAAAAGGGTAGATTTTATAGATCATCCCTAAAAATGTCGTGGTGCTCATTCTCTAGACATCATGTAACTAAAAACATTCTTAAAATCCTGGGTTTAGTGCTTATTCAGGTTTAATATTATAAATGAAATGTGTTGGAAAGCCAGACTGACTTCCATCAGATACTTACAGGGTTATACAGAGTATTTTATATCGTAAAAACCCAAATGTGCTTAGAAATGAAAAAAAGAGGGAACTTTTAGTTTTCTTACTCAGCATTTCCATATTAAGAAGTTTCACCCATGTGCCGTTAATATATTGTATGTTTTAGTTCTATTTGTGTTACAACAGCTGCTCAGTTTTCAACTTTATAATAAATCTGAATGATCTGTACAGCATTTGACTTTGTGGATCAACTGTATCCCACTGGACAGACCAGAATATGTGCCTGGATTTAGAGAATCTAGATGTTAGATCTAAATCTACATTAATATTACATTAACAACATCGGACTACAATCAAGTCCGATGTTAAGTTTTAAATCTGTTTTGAGACAGGCACACAATTAATACATTTGAATAGGAATCCACACTGATGAATTTGAACTTCGACTGTAACTGATCTCATGAAAATGCTTTCTTGTGTTAGTGTGCAGGAATGTGCTTTTATTTATTATGGAGGTTGTGGAATGTTTTCTGATCGACCAGCCAGAGATGATTAACTAGTACAGCTCCAAAAAAAAAAAGAAAGGATTAAATTTTCATGATGAGCAGAGTGAAGAACTGAGAGATGGTGCCCAAAATAAAGAGGAACATATGTTGATGAAGCAAGCAGAAAAACCCTCAGACTTACACAATCCAGCAGAATAAGTACAGAACTTACTGAACAAACTTTATTTAGGTTTTTTTTTAATGGTGTATATAATGAAAAATGGTTAAATTGACATTTACACACATTAAGCCCATTCAGCACATCCATCATGAACACCCAAATGTTGTCATTAAGGTCCACAGACACAGGGTCAGCTGTGAGTCGAGTCCCGAGTCAGGTTCAGTGTATGTACGGTGGAGGTGTAGAATGCTAATATGTCTAAATAAACCACTCGGTTACCCTATAGGAAAAAAATAAGAATGTGCCACTCACCATGGCTGAATGGACACGGTTCCTCCTGGGTGTCTCTATAGCTGGATTCTGGCAGCAAGTCTGTGTGCAAGCGCGTGTGCGTTTGTGTGTGTGTGTGTGTGTGTGCATGCATGCAAGTGTGAGACAGTGTTATTAGGCTCACTAGTCAGTTTTGAGCTACTTCCCCTCTGAGCTGCTGGAGGACGGTTCAGTCATCACAGGAAGCCCTATCTCCAGCTCCATCACTTTCATTTGCATATTCCATACTGCACTTCTGTTCTTTCCAAAGACATGGGGACTCACTCCACCACGGAACCTCCATCTGAGACTCCTCGGTGCAATTAGCAAATGATGGAATCAGAAAGTTAAATATAAAGTTAAATATATAAATATATAAGTAATAATTAATAAGTAATTTTTATGAATGATTACATGAATCCTTGATTCTGATTGGTTGTTTATTGATACTAGAGAAGTATTGCTGTTAGTACTTAGACCAACTGCTCACCTGTCCACAACAGTTAAGAAGCAACAAACCTTCAGCTCAGGCCCCTAATTTATCTGTTGACTGAAATGCGCTTGATTTGAAGATTATGTAAGAACTGTGGTTCAGTCGCTCAGGCAAATAGTGTGTGATATAATCATAGTGATGCACTTCTGCTCATCATCATGCACTGCTTTCAAATTTAATAATCTGCAGTTTCTCATCTACAGCCGATTAAACCATGAAACCTCCTGCATGAAGGTCTGGAGGTTAATCCATTAGGTCCATGTATTATTATGTACAATCCAAGGTCCATATTATTATTTATGGCTTTACAGGAAATAATGCGGCTATGCCAAAAGGAGGAAGTTTGTTTTCAGGTGCAAAGCCTTTTTCTTTGTTCGTTTATTGACTCACTCTTCCTCTTGTAATGTTAGATTGTTTTTTGTTGTTTTTTTTTTTTTTTTTTTTTTTTAACAATGAGGTGTAATTGTAAAGAAGTTTGTGGTTCATCTGGTTCACCATCAGTTCACCGAGGTGATGTGGGATTAGTTGTAATAGTTACATCAGTTAGTTTTTCTTCTTCTTTAACGACTGTTCATAAGAAGGTACTGTTTTACGCCCAGTCCCCGTTCTGACATGACCCTTCTGCTTGTTTGGGACCAGAATTGGGAGTAAACTGACACACTTTTAATTTCACCGGGAGGATATATGCTTGCCTCACCACATATCCAACCAAGGTAAGTTGAGGACAACCGTCGTGCCTCCATTCTACATGTTTATTATTATTATTATTATTATTAATAAGACTGCAGTTTGTAAATAAGGACCCAGAGGGTCAACGGGTCTCTCGGTTTTCTGCCATGTCTCCACGTCCTTGTAAGGCATGCAGAGTTGATTGGATATAGAGACGCGTGAAGCTACAATACTGAAACTGAAACAACAAAGATCTGGTGAGTGAGGAACGTGAAGTAACATCCACTAAATGAGGAAATGCAGAAGTGAAGAGTCAACACCAAAACAAAAGTCTTGTGTGAAACATCACAGACACATGGAACAACGGTTTCCTTCAACACCTGAGGCGGTACTGTACTTAGTAACATGTTTTGGGTGTCGGCAGTGAACTGGAAAACCAGGGGAAACACGCAAGGTATTATAATAAACCTTTTTTATTATAATTAAAATTGTCTTTATTTACTATATGTTATACAAGAGGTAATGTTATTAAAGTATGTTATATGTTAAATGTAGGGGGTTAAATATAAACACAGATTAGAAATAATTAAATTTAAATACACATTTAAGTCTGTGATGATGGGTTTGTTTCAGAAAATGAATGAATCATACACAAGTCCAAACAGGTTTCCCTCTGTCTGTATCCTCAGGGTCCTGGATGTGTTTATTTCTCGGATCGATGGTATAAATTTTCTCCCTCATGCTCCTCTCCATATCCAGGGTAAGTTTCACCTCCAGCTCCACCGCCGTCTTCCAGGCAGTAAATTCCCAGCGTCTTCTGCAGCTTCTCTTCCTGTTGGCGCAGCTCCATGGAGTCCACCAGGTCATAAATATTCCCCAAGGACCAAACGGGTGAAGGGAACCATGCCTTGACGTCTCCGTCCTTCTCCACCACCAGCATGCTGAAGTACTCGGTGCTGATCTTCAACTGATCTCTCAGGTTCCTTACCACATCCCACGTCAGCGACTCCTTCTCACTCTGACTTTTGCCTGAAAGATAAGACGGTTTCAATACAAAGCAAGGAATATATCAAATATCTGATTTATTTTTAATGCAGTTGTTTTATACCGTTTAGTGGAAACAGCTCAATGGCACCCGATGCTTCAGAACCCTTGCCTACGAGTTTAACCAAGGCAAAGTGACGAATACCTGAAAACATAAACATAATGAAATTAAATTAAATGCTATAGTATAATTTAAGGATATTTAGGGAGTTATCACTCTTACCCATGGCACACTCCTGTCTACTGAATGCCTGAAGCTGCTGATGGAGGGAGTAATCGTCCTCAGTGGGTGCTGAGACGATTAGAAGTCTTCTTTTGGACATAAATCTGATGGAGGACAGACTTGTTTTAAGTGATTTTAATAAGATAAACTTGCAAATGTAAATGTGCTTGTTGTGTTCTTAATGCGAGGGCACCATTCTCTACCTGAGCAGTGAGTTCTCGGCAACGTTACCCGGACCAGACGGTCTACAGAGTGATGTTGCTCCTTTGTCCTGCTTCTCCAGATGTCGTGATGGAAAGCCATCAATGTATTTTATAATAACTGATGGAGCCGTTGCTGAATTAAACACCTGCTCGAGCTTCAAATGCAAAATTTTTTGATTAATTGATGGTTTGATGACATTACAGTTCAGGAGCACAATCAATCAGATTGCTTACGTTAGGTTTCAGGTCGTAATCAGTCACCACCATGGAGAAGTCTTTAGACTGCAGTCCGTATACTTTACGCATCATGGCAATCAGGTCGGAACTTGTAATGGTGTCTGGGAGAGAGACGGGTTGAGGATCTCCATCTAAAGATAACAACATTGTTTATTAATCAAGGTTCATATAGCCCTTACTGACTTGCTGACTCATCACTAATTCTCCCAATTCCTGAGGACCTACAAGGCTGAAATTTGACATCGTGATTCCCTATAATGTCCTTCGAAAAACTAAGTACATCTCACTTTCCTACGTTTGATGGTTCTTTCGATATAACCATTGAATGCAAGACCCCTCCAGTGTCACATCAGGGTCTTACCAAGTATTTGCAAGGCTAAGACTTAGCACCTTAATTCCCTATCATGTCCTTGGAAAAATGAACCACTTTCCTACATTCCATTGTTCATTTGCTATTGGCATCTAACGCAACATCTCGAATGGATTAGGGTCTTTACGAAGTCCTACAAAGTTGAAACTTCGCTTTGTTATTCCTTATCCTGTCCTTGGAAAACCTACCAATAAATTCCTGTAAGAAAGCAACTGCATGGACAGTGTAGTCACAATTCACACTATATTCATTTCACAAATTAATTTTAGATTTTTAATTGCTCCTAACCTCACTCTATAATTTTCGTTCATTTAAAATATATAAACTCCAAAGCCATCACTCATTCAAAAACTGTGGTAGCTCAGTGGTTAGGCTGTTGGACTATCAAAGGTTGGGGGTTCAAATTCCAGGTCCACTGAAGTTACCAATGTGGATCCTTGAGCAAGACCCTTAACCCTCCAAGGTCCTGTTTCAACCCTGTGTTCTGACCCAACCAAGTTGGGATACTTGTAAGTCGCTTTGGATAAAAGCGTCTGCTAAATAACTAAAAAAAAAACAATTACCTTCTAACTTTTACCTTGTTGTCAAGTTCTCCACCTTCTATGTAATTGAACATGTTCTAAACCTGACTGTTTAAAGGGATTTCAAACAACAAGCATTAAGGCTACAGTCTGAAAAATAAGTTCAAGTTTAGTAAGGTCAGGAACCAAGATCTTCAGAAGCAAAGGTCTCAAGTCACAGGATCTTTTGAAGAAAAAGTCTCTTATGGGAACCACCTCGATTAAAGACAGTGTTCATGTAGTGTGAACACGACATGTAGGCTGTTCCACCAAACCTCCACTACTGTACTCTTCTCCACATTAGAACACGAATGAGATAAAGATCTGGATGTCTTATAATCAGTGGAACATCATAGTTTTCTAAATCAGTGATTTCATTTCTGATGCAATTACAAACTATATTTGTGTTCCACTCTGATCCCTGTCCGTTTCAGGTGATGGAGCAGAGGTACCTTGGTGATAATGCTGCAGGCGCAGTGTGGGGTTTTGTGCCGAGCCCAGGATGGAGAGCACTGTGACCCTCCTTAACGCAAGCTCACAGCTGTGCAGCTCGTTCTCCTCTCTCTGCTGGATATACTGACGCGAGAGATCGCTGGGAGACGAAATGACCTGAAACGAACCTGATGTGAGTCAAAGAGAACTGAACGCAATGGGTTCAGGAGTCAACACCGTTATGTTTGAACGTTTATGTTAAGGTCATGTGTTCATTAATCATTAAACGCTCATCCACAGTCTCAGTTCTAGTTCTAGTTCAAAGGTGTTAAATAGGGTTAAGGTCAATACTTTTAGTTCTTCCACACCAAACTCACTCAACTATGTCTTTAGGAACCTTGCCAAGGGCCTTTCCCTAACTGTTATTTGGCACCTTATTTCAAATTTGGATTTTTAAATTTAGGAATTCTTCCATTATGGCATCATAACATTAAACCGTTGGTTATTATTCATAAGTTTTATTCAAGGATCCATAAAAAAATCTGGATTAACATTTATCTTTGTTTAGACAAGCTGTGTGATGGTAAACAGGATGCTGACCTACCCGAGCTGTTACCATACTGTTTGTTTCTACTGGAACTAAAGGAACTGCTCAGGAATAGGAACCCCTTTCTTCTTGCTCTTGGGCAAATATGTAAGATTTCTTCACTGAGACCAGACTGAACATGCGGCTCCACCTCTACTGTATCTCACTTACCAGAAGTCTTCTTTTGCCCTTTAGCTCCTCCATAAACTCTGCGAACGCTGCTTTTTCTTTGCCATCAGCTTCCCGCTGAAACTTTTTCCCTCCTCTTTTTCCTTTCTTTTTTTTGTCTTTGTCCTTTTTTCCCTTTCCTTTCTTTTTGGAATTGGAACTCTCAACAGTTTCCACTTCTTTAGTTTCTCCCTCCAGTCTTGCTTCACTTTT
This sequence comes from Xyliphius kryptos, assembly GCA_025769995.1. NCBI lineage: Eukaryota > Metazoa > Chordata > Actinopteri > Siluriformes > Aspredinidae > Xyliphius > Xyliphius kryptos. Next base: position 11,916 of record JAOUQT010330937.1, read on the forward strand.
ATTCTCCTTCACCCTCATGTGGTGTTTATTCTCCACTTTAAATGTCATCTTATCTTCTCCACTCTCAGATTTTGGACTGACCTCCTCAGGTGCAGGACCTGGTTGGATGGGGGGGGCGGTCTTTCCTGTGCCTCGGCTTGCGGAGGGTTTGCGGATGATGAATCTGGACCGTCCCCTAAGGATATCCTGCACTTTATTCCTAATGGCTTCTTTTTTATTCAGGTTTTGCCTCTTGGTGAAAATGGATGTTAGATTTCCCAGATGCTGTGCGCTGGGGGGTCGCCGCTTTTTAATACCTGATTGCTTTACGACCAGTCTCTTTTTGGTGACCTTGCATTTTTGGGGCGACCCTTTCCTCGCGATCTTCTCCAGTTTGCGCACCGGTAACTGATCGATAACCTCCAAAACAGCCTCAACGCGCACCGGGTACGGAAACTTATCCCCGATCCTTAAATTCTTCTTTACAATCAACATGGAGAACATCTGGTGTTCCAGCTGCAGATGGTGGAGCAGTTTTGTAACTATGTCTGAGTCCAGGCTCTGCTCCGTGGCCTGTCCTTCCATAGTGGGGTATTTAATTTTGCCCTCCATCATGGCATTCTGAATGATAGTGACAATCAGAGTGTCTCTCTCTGCCAGTCTACAGTTTAACCCTTCAGATTCCGCAATCTGTTTCTCCATCATGAGCAGGTAGTTATCGCTGTACGAAGGTGCAGTTATTACCCACAGTCGCTTTTTACCTTTAAAATCAGCCATGAAGTCGCTTTCTGAACCCCCTCCAGACTCACTTTCCTTGGCTTCATGTGCTCCAGCATGCTCCTGAGCTCCCACGGAGTCATGCCTCACCTTCGGCTGGGGTCTGCTCTTGGCCCCTCGCGCAGACAGTGCTGTGCTGCAGCTGCACAACACGAGTCCAAACAAAACTATCCACAGACAAGGCATTCCGCAGGGGTGTGATCACACTGCTGTTCAAAACATGGCCTGGACCTGCAGCTGCACGGCTGAGGAAGCTGAGCATGAAGCACTGCCTCTGGTTCAAATTAAGACTCGCTTGGAATTCAAACATCAAAGGGGAGTGACATGCTGCAGAGCTCCTCTGAAAACTGTATGGATAAGACTCAGTGGGAGGGGAGAGAAAAATAACACAGGGGTTGAAACCAGAGACTATTTGGGGTGTAAAGTATCAAACCACTGCCAAAGCTCCTTGGTAATTAAGTGAGAATTTTTCTGCGAACATTTAGAGGATAAGTCTCAATGAACTCAACACGACTACTGATAGGATTAGAATCACTGAACATACATAGAACTGCAGCAGGTGCTTAATTACATATTTCCATGTTTATAATAAACAAAATGCTTTATCTACAACCCCTGGCAAAATGTATAGAACCACCAGTCAGACATTTCATTCTGTAGAACAAACTCAGCTCAAAAACATGACAATAATAAGGTCATTTCAAAGTGCAACTTGTTGGCTTTCAGGAGCACTCAAAGAAATTAAGAGAAAACATTGTGG
>JAOUQT010330945.1:0-13430 GCA_025769995.1 Xyliphius kryptos
TTTGCACAACAGCAAGTGAAATTGATTCACAATCAGTGTTGCTTCCTAACTGGACAGGTTGATTTCACTGAAGTGTGGTTGACTTGGAGTTACATTGTGTTATTTAAGTTTTCCCTTTATTTTATTGAGCAGTGCATATAACTTATAAATTTAATAAATACAAAATATATACATTAAAATATTCCTGTTTTGTCTCCTCAGTTTTTGGTAACTACCGTCGCCCTGACCTCCTCCCTGTTGCACCCTCGTTCGGCGAGGTATCCCCGAGGGGCCCCATTGTTTCCTCCTCCTCCATCTACGTCAGTGACCGATACCTGGAGGGCACATCCAATTATCGGTAAAGGCATTTCGACACACACACACTTCAAAGCATGCAGACACTTCTGACACCTACCCGTGTCCACCTGTGTAACTCCCATTTCCATCACGCACTGCCACCTCGACAATCACATCTGAATAAGACCTGCCTGCTTTCTAGACCTATCCCATACGACACTTCTATTTTTAACATGTTCTTAAGAGATAGTAGGTGTATATCTTCGGAAGACCCGCCTGTGATCTGATAAAAATTTAGCGTGCACGCCACACACTTCGGTTTAACAATGAGTCTGTTTGGTTTCCGCTCTTACAGGGTTCAGAATCTTTTATCTGTAGCATGCACCTGCTCGTCTGCCAGAGAAGTTTCAATAAAAGGGCTGAATATTTCATTAGCACACCCGACAGAGCCAACAAAAGGGCCATTGTTTTGCAAGAGTTGTTAGAAAAACATGTAACAGTGCAGCGATCTAAACCACGCTTTGAGCAGCTGTGGCCGGCGGTGGGCTTTTGTCACCTGTCACCATGTTGCTACCACAACACAAATTAGTTAGTCTGGAACACGCTTTCAGATATTTAGAACGACAAGGTGAATGCAAGGGGAGTCTGCTGGTTTGCTTATATAACAAGCACCACGTATCGCACACTAACTTGGAAAAGTACACAAACATCAAGAGATATTGTCCTACTGCAGTCAAGCACCACCATATGACCCGTTTTATCAGTACACAGGAACATGTGCTCGAAACAAACCTTTAAATTTTATTTTAACGTCAAATTATTGATGAACACGAAAATACTGCAGACTTAAAATGATTTTTTTAACAGTGTTTTTTAACTGGTGTTAAAATCATAAGCAAAACATGGCAGTTGTAGGCTTGTGGTTGAAGAACCCAGGTCCTTCCAACTACTATGGTTGAAGTGCCCTTGGGCAAGATACCTAGGCCCAATTGATCCCTGGGCGCCGTATAAAATGGCAGGTGCTCACTTCACGCAGTGTATGTATATGTGTTTTTTTTACTGCATGAATGCGTTAAATGTGGGGGACACGGTCCTCTGTGTGTAAGTACAGTAGGTAAAATAGATGACGTTATCAAAAAATGCTCAGTCACCAGCTTTCTGTTGGGCAGGTGTATTTAAACCTGTGGAGTGTGGCCACCTGAGGGACAAGAGCACTTACCCACAACCAAGCTCATCTGTACACTACCGCTATCTGTATATATTTATAAAAAATGGACGGCACGGTGGCTTAGTGGTTAGCACATTTGCCAGGGATTCCCGGTTCGAATCACAATCTGCTCTCCCCTTGTCTGTGTGGGTTTCCTCTGGGTTCTTCGGTTTCCTCCCACGCTCCAAAAACCTGGATTCAACTTAAATTGAATACTTTAAATTTTCCTGTATAGTGTGTGTGAGTGAGTGCATACCCAGCGATGGATTGGCGCCCTGTCCTGGGTGTATCTGCCCAGCACCGGAGAGATTCTCCCCTGGAAGATAATGAATGAATGGGCAGCACTTTGAGCATTTGGGTCATTGCTCTGTCACTTTACACTACCGCTCAAAAGTTTCGGATCAATTTCCTTCTTTTTGAAAGAAAAACACAAGGTCATGCAGTTCACAAACAATATTGTTCATTTCATTATAAATGTAAGTGTATCAGAGGATTTTCGAGAATAAAAAATGTTTGTATTAAAGCCTATTTTTGTCCTATTAACAGCAATTCTCTGTCCTCTGCCTAAATGTCCTGGTATGGCCGCCAATCCAAGTTAAGGATGTTATTGGGCTAATTGGTTGTTAGGACACCCTTCACAATTGTGATGTACAGCTGAAAAATAATAAGTGAGCATAAAAGTGAGCACAACATTCTAGGTTAGTTTATTATCTGAAACATCAGCAGTTTTGGCTTGCTTACAGGCTCAAAATGGCCAGAACCAACTTTTATTAGAGAACCGTCAGTCCATTGTTGTGTTAAGGAAGGAAGGCTACTCAATGTGAGATTTTGCCAAGAAACTGAAACTATCTTACCATGCTGTTAACTACTCCCTTCGAAAAGTTACACAAAATGGCTCTAACAAGGACAGAAAAAGAGTGAAGGCCCCACTGCACAACTGTACTTAGAGCGTGCAGTATAAGAGAAAAAAAAACCCCACAGGCTGTTAAATGGAACCCGTCAAACACCGGGTGTCAGCATCAACGGTCAAGAGGCGACTCCAGGAAGCCGGAATTTGTCAGAATTGCCAAGTAAGAGCCAAACCTCACACTGGCCAATTGTAGTCCATTTTGAGCCTGTAACCAAGCCAACACCTGCTTTTGCTTTAGACACTAAACTAACCTAGAATGTTGTGCTTCCTTTTAAGCTCACTTATTAGTGTAACATTTTTCAGCTGTGCATCACAATTGAGCATGGGGGTCCTAACAACCAATAAGTCCTATAACATCCTTAACTTGGATTGGTGGCCATACCAGGAGATATAAGCAGAGGACTGGGAATTGCTGATAATAGGACTGTATGCAAAATAAGCCTCTATACAAAAATAGGCTTTGTATCGTAATGTAATTAATGCACTGGCATTAAAACTCATGCCTCTTTTCTCCATAAATATAAGGCTTATTCATCGAAGTGCCAGTACAGTCTGTAATTTGAAGAGAAAAATGCCGATGTGCAAATCAGCTCTGGCCAATGTTTGATGAAGCGGCGTTAATGAATAGCCCAGTGACAGATATGTCTTACCCCAAGAATTTAGAGCCAAGAACGATACAGGTCACTAGTTAATATCTCATGACTTTACTGCAGGCAATAAAAAAAGAAAAGCACTTCCCTCAGCTGAGGTGTGTGGCTGCTGGCCATGAGCTCTAAATTACCACAGGGAGTGTGTGTGTGCGTGTGTGTGTGTGTGTGTGTGTGTGTGTGTGGGTGGGTTTCACACTGTATATTCTGTATTGTGCTTAGCTTTATATATTCAGGGTTTCTGAAGATATTCATTCTGCCTTTGTGCTTAAGGACTTTGAATTAATTAAAATTTAATTCCTGTTCCTGGCCTGCAGGTATCCTGCTGGCTCGCACTCCACCTTTACTCTGGAGGACAGCGCCATCTGTCTGAATTCTGAGCAAAGCACAGTGGACATGGACCGAGATGATGGATCGGTGCTGGATGTTTATTTTGTGAGTTTGTGTTTCAGCCCATGACCTTTCGTTGTGATGTCGGCCGCCATGTTAAGTAGCAGTGCTTTAACCTGCTAAACGGTCCCATGTTCTCCTTGTTTCTGCATTTTTGTTTTGCTTCCACAGTCCAAAAACATGGATTTAAGGTGAATCCACTGCTCTAAATTGCCCCCATAGTCTGTGTGTCCCAAGCCTGGTCTAATATGCAAGTTCATTGCTGTTGCGCCCCCTGGATAATAAAGGGTAAAATGCCAAAAAGGGAATGAGTATTGTATTAGAATGTTAGTGTTACTGTAATAGTTGGCACTGACCTCTTTTATTTAAGAATGTAGTGTCTTTTGCAGTAGGACATTGTCCTAATGCAGCTTTACGGAAGTTGTTTAATGCAGCAAAAAAAATGAAAAATTCATTTAGGTATGAATTTTAAACTGACGATGTGTTTTTCTCAAGAAACGACCCAGTAAATTAACAGTTTGCATACAAAACAAGGAGTGACATAGCAACGAAGCCAATTTGTAATGGTCAAAACAACAAACAATTGGTCTAAATATCTGCAAAAAAAATGCACTTTTAAGATCTGAGCAAAGTTTGCAGGACACAAAAAACTGAAAAATACATTTAGGTATGAATTTTAAATGTGCTTTTTTTGAGACACTACCCATGTAAATAAAAACATCGAAATTAAGGTGCAACATAGCAACAGACTTGCTTTTTACACATTTAATTCCCAAATTAAATTAAAAAAATGTAATTGAGTAACCAGATGGAGCAATTCAGTGCACGGTGAGTGGGCACAGTGTGTAAAACCTCTATAAGCACTGCAGATAATGTTTCAGGTGAGCGTGTGATAGATCAGACCACAGGAGGTACATTGTGGTTGTAGGGTTTGTTTAATTTGCACAGTTGAATTGCATCTGTAATGTTTTCACAGTGACTCGGCTGCGGTGCTTCCTCAACTCTCTTCATCATTCATACCATGGATGCTTCTTATTATCCAGTTGCACTGGGATTCGCTCGCTTTTGATCCACCGGCTCCTTTTGACGGAAGACGGCACAGCTAGTATCACCATGCAAACGAGAAAGAAGAAAACATGGTTTTATGACCAGGACATTGCAAGAAAAAAAAGCTTTATAGCTTTGTTTTTATAGCTGTAAAGAGGCGAGTCGTTCTGATGCCACAGCCTGGGGCCAAAATATCGACTTTCTACACTCATTACTACTAGTAAAGTAGCTTCTCACAGCATTTTTCAGATGAGTTTTTCGCCTTTTTTTTTCACATGGATTTTAAACATACAGAAAAAATATATCTGAAATCAGATGACAAGCTAAGTGTCATTTTTACGTTATTGAGTCTTGATTCCTAGATTCAACCTTTTGGTAGCTGAAAGGAAGGATTTCACTGTGTAGTTCAATTTACTGAATGTCCAGAGTTTCATACATGGTACCTAGTACCCTTTTTTCAGTATAGGAAGGAAGTCAGTGCCATTGTTTTGATAAGAAAAAAAATAAAGATCAGGATGTGCATAAGTTAAATCTGTTCAGCCAAACTGCTCATGATATACAGTCCATACATCACACCACATTACAAAGTGGGTAGTGTTTAGAGGTAAACGTGCAACGCAAACAGTTCAAAATCGCCTCCTATAAACTGCATAACAGGCAAGGGCTGTAGGCCAGAAAGGTTAGTATGCCCGAAAACGCGGTCCCAACTGAATTAGAAGTGTAAATGCAGCACGACCATAAAAATATACATAAAACATAATAAATGTCCATGTCCACCATCGTATTTAACATACAGTGGAACTTTAATTATGGGGGCTTTACCTCTTGTTAAATGGCAATCACACTATGGGGGATACGATGCAGCTGCAGTCGCATGAATACTACACTTACTGAAAGAGCCTTCTGTGTTACTGGTTAAAATGTGTTTACTAGATCAAATTAGTAATTCCGATCTGGGTGGAGTTTCCATGTTCTCCCACAGTCCAAAGACATGGATTCAAGATAATTTGAATGCTCTTAATTGTAAGTGTGCCCAGCGATGGATTGGTGTTCTGTCATGGGTGTATCTGCCCAGTGCCTGAAACGTTCTCCCCTTAGCATTAGGAACCTTCCTGGCTGTCATAGAGGATTAAACGAAATATAATGAATGAATAAATGTACTGTTAAGTAGGCGATTTTGGGCGTGGCTAATGTTTGCATTGGGTTTATTCACCGTTGATCTGAGCAAGAAGGACTTCCGTATAAACATTCACAGAGCAGAAATGTCTTCTAATGCGTTGTTTTATTTGTAAGACACCACTGGGTTAGGAGATCTATTTCATATTGAAGCATCCTGTTTACATGCTAAATATTACAGAGCAGTGCGCTTCTGTTTTACAGACAATGTTTAATGAGCAATCCATTAAAAGTAGAGTTGTCTGTTAATATCGTTGCACTGCGTTAGGCTATAATTTATGAAACAGCTTTGAATAAACTATGTAAATTGTATTTATTGATCTGGATCTTGTGTTTTTCTTCTCATTTCATTACATAGGCTATTAGCTGCACAGTTGTCGTCCTCGTGCCTGAGCTGGGATTAAAAATCCTGATTTCACCAAATATTGATTTTTTTCCCTTGTTTTACATTTGGTCATTTAGCAGACGCCTTTATCCAAAGCGACTTACAAATATCCCAATTTAATTGGGATCAGAACACAGGGTTACATACAGAATCCCTGGAGCAGTGAGGATTAAGGGCCTTGCTCAAGGGCCCACATTGGTGATTTCAGTGGACCTTGGATTTGAACCCACAACCTTCAAATTGATAGTCCAACACCCTAACCATTGAGCCACCACGCCCTACATTAATTTCCTTGTATTATTTAAGATCGGAAAGGACTGCAACTTTGACAATTTCTCATTTTCTGCAAATACTAATTTTTGCTTGGAATTTCGGAGAAATGTAGTTTGTAAAATAGTTTGTAAAATAAAAGAACAATGTTAGTTTATTTTAAACATATACAGTGGTGTGAAAAGTGTTTGCCCCCTTTCCTTATTTCCTGTTTTTTTGCATGTTTGTCACAAGTGTTTTGGAACATCAAAAAAATTTTGAAAAGTAAACACAAAATGCAATTTGTAAATGACAGTGTTTATTATCAAGGGAGAAAACAAATCCAAACCTATATAGCCCGGTGTGGAAAAAGTGATTGCCCCCTAAACCTAATAACTGTTTGGGCTTTGTAGCAACAACTGCATCCAAGTATTTCGATAACTTGCATTTAGTCTTTTACAGCGTTCTGAAGGAATTTTGGAATCTTTTCTGAATTTTTTATTTTCAGGTCATACCACAGCATCTAAATAGAACTCAGGTCAGGACTTTAACTTGGCCACTCCAAAGTCTTCATTTTGTTTTTCTTCAGCCATTCAGAGGTGAACTTGCTGGTGTGTTTTGGCTCATTGTCCTGCTGCAGGAACTAAGTTCGTTTCAGGATCTTTTGGTAGACAGCTGAATTTATAGTTCCATTTATCACAGCAAGTCTTCCAGGTCCTGACGCAGCAAAACAGCCCCAGACCATCACACTACCACCACCATATTTTACCGTTGGTATAATGTTTTTTTTTTTCTTTTCTGAAATGCCCTGTTTTTTATGCCAAATGTAATGGGACACACACCTTCCAAAGAGTTCAAGTTTTGTCTCATCGGTCCACAGAATGTTTTCCCAAAAGTCTTGGGGATCATCAAGATGTGTTTTGGGAAAATGAAGACCATGCAGGCCATTTTTGCCCAGTCCCTTTCTATCTCTTTCTCAGCAATAGACTGGTGACCTGCCCAGACTATCCCTGCCAATGAGTGCTGGGTGGCCTCATTGTGTAAAATGCCATAATTAGGAGAAGCAGCTTAAAATTAATGAACATTAAGCTAATCTATGTAGGGTTACTCACCCTGCTTTGCTTAATTTGTTTGCATCTTTCTTATTCATTTTATGTTATACTAAATTTGCTTGTCCTGGTTAATTGCTTTACATATTTATTTTTGTTAAGAAAGCCTGTATGGTGTTTTTTTTTTTTTTTTTACAACATAAAAGCTATTCATACATACATATCAGACTCGACATCAGCCTGTGTTGTGGATGAGCTGTACTCTGAGGACACATGTTAATATAACAAGCAGCAGATAACAGTAATTACTACTTAGTGGCTCTTGCCTTTCACTTGGGGCACACAGAGAGACTGACTGTGTGCAGTCATGCCCCCGTGTCAGTAGGATTAATTTTGCTTTTAATTAGACAACATCCTCACTTTTACTGCTTCTGTTCCTGCCACCCAGGTTTGCTATGCACTGGCTCAGCACTCTCGTCAAAACCTCCTCTAGCTTCACTTGCTCACTGCAATGCTATTAGCATAAGTAATTACAAATTCCTGTGTGCCTGTATAAGTTTCTAATTTAAAATAAATGCATCGATCGCTTTGATTCACTTTTAGGTTGGAACAGCCTGTCTTGTACAATTATGATAACAGGAGTTTGTAAGGGAGGCTGCTGGGGGTGTAATTGGAGCCCCTCCTCACACGTTTTCTGTAAGCTATTTTTTACTTTAAACTCTCTCAAGCTTTTAATATTGGAAATGCAGAACTGATGGTGTTGCATATTGTAAAGGCTTTGGGGCAATCATAAGCTCAACACCCAGTTTTTGTTCACTTGTATTACAGACAGGATTTTTGGTTCTTTCTTTCTAACATTAAAAAAACATTTTAAAAAAAAAAAAAAAAAACAAAAAAAAAAAAAAACAAACAAAAAACATGAAAAAACACAATAAAACCTGATAATTATTCATACACCTAAAGTGTGTATTTATTTTCTAACTGATTTTGTTTAAAACATTAATTAATATATGAATAAACATTTGTCTTACATTGATTAATGTACCAGACAATTTCACAAGGTAATACTTGATACTGTGAGGTTTTTAAACAATATGTAATTTAATTTTTATGTTTTATCTTATTAATATATTCATTTAATTACTTTATTTGATGGTGCATGCTAAATCCTGAGAATTAAAATTTGTTAATATTATGTTCGTCATATGTAAATATAAAAGTCTTCTGCTAGAACAGTACAGTATTCAAAATGACCTTTAGCCACATTACAACATAAGTGCAGTTTGTGTTCCAGTAATTTGCACCATCCTAAGGTTAGTTTAGGCTAGTGCTTAGGTTACAGGGATTTTAAATAGTCTGAAGGCTGCTGCAGGTCATGAAGGTAATACCTTTTTATGTAATTTGCCACAAATTAAATGAATTCATATTTGAGGGTTAAAGCTTTACAGTCAGTTTGCCACTTTCTTATGTGATCATTGACCCTTAACCTTACAACTTTTCTCACGAAACCATGCTAAGTTGGGCATGAACAAAAGCTAGCTGAAGCTATGATGTCCTGTAAAAACTGACAGAATAATTATAGTTTAGTTCCCTTTACAAATAGCAACCACAACTGATTAGAAAACTTATTTTCGACAAAAAGGCACACACGTATATCAATATATCAAGCATGTATTAGAATGATTAAGCATAAAGTAAGTTTGATAGAAATAAAATTGCATTAAATAAAGATGAGGACAGGCGGCTTAGTGGTTAGCACATTTGCCCAGTGTTCTCCGGTTTTCTCCCACAGTCCAAAAACATGCATTCCAGGTAAATTAAATGCTCTAAATTGCCCTGTATATTGTGTTTTTTGTGTGTGTGGATGTGTAAGTGAGTGTGTGCCCAGCGATGGATTGGCACCCAAGATTTTTCTCCCCTGGATGGGCATGGGGAACCCCACCGTGACCCTAGTAGAGGAATGAGCAGAAGATAATAGACAGATGGATAAGATGAGGACCGAACATGTTTTCTAAATGTTTACCTCTTATTTTACTGTGATTTTGCAAAGTGTGATTTAGAGACCTACAGGTGTATCTAATAGTTTAATACTGTACATATTGAGTGGTGCTTAAAAGTTTGTAAACCCTTTAGAATTTTCTATATTTGTGAAAAAAATTATTTGCCAACAATTCCTAAAACTAGATTAAGAGAACCAAATTAAAGTAATTAGACACAATATAAGGTTTGTTTAAATATTTATTGCGGGAAATCCAATATTATTTATTTGTAAGTATCAAAGTGTGTGGCCATTTAGGATTGGCAGATTATTTAAAAGGGAATTCAAAAGCAGGTATTTTTAACCAATAGGATGACAATCATGTTATATCTATGATTTTAGCAACCCAACAACTGTTTTTAAGGTAATTTGAAAACTGCATTGTTTATGCACTGATCAACTGACAAGTGTTTGGAAAAACTTTGAATGCTCACTTTTATTTTTTTTCTTTTCTTTTCTTTTTATATATATTTTTTTTACATAAAACAGGATACTCACTCCTGTCTGATCATCTCATTGATAAAAATCACCTAACTCAATTTTTCACTTTAACGGATGTTACATTTAATATATTCCTTTTTCAAAAAACAATAATTAAACGGAAAAAAAAAATATACATAACTTTAATTTGTAAGTCTTTTTTGTTTGATTTGGTGTTCTATAATAACCTTTAAAACTAGATATAAACCTGTTCAAATTTCTTTAGAAATATAGACTATTTAGTAAGTTTACAAGTTCACATACTTTCAAGGACTTCTATACATGATTTTGTGCTTAAAGCAATTGGATTTACATAACCATTACTTTAATAACTTGACAGTATTTGAACATATTTGAATTTCAGAAGAGCCCATTATCCACAGCCCCCTATCAATAAACTTAAGTTCTGCTTTTAAGTATGATCAAGGGAAAACTTTGCTCTACGTCTACAAACAGGATTGTCCTGTGCTCATGGCTTTTTTGTAGCTTTCTATTTTGCACGAATTGAGCCATCAAGGCCTGGAGGATGTGAGACGATTCTGTTCATCATTCTGAGATTATTTCTTTTGCTGTATAAAAACCCTGGCAGGCGTGTTGATAGAGATGCTTATTAAACTTGCACTAAAGGGAGGAGCAGAAATGCAGGAGGAGACACTTTTTTGAATGGCTCTTCTGACAACATAATTTGCATTCTGTAATTAACTGTCTCTTCTGCTCATTTCCTCCCCAATTTCCCCCCTGCCACTCGCATCCACACCCTCACTTTTCTTCAGGGGTTACAGCCTAACAATTCCCAGACTGTGAATTAGCTCCTTGTTGCCCTGGTAACACTTTATCACAATCCAGCACACTATGGTAGGAGAGATGTAAGAATTGTGTTTGGGTTTGTGGGTGTGTTTGGGTTTGTGTGTGTGTAAGAGAGTGAGAGAGATCTGTACATGTACGCATGTGTGGGCTGCTGCATATCTTTTTAAAAAGACCTTTTTTTTTGGTACAAAAATGGACTTAAATAGTTAGTGTGTACTTTTTTTTCACAATGTGGTAAACAGACTGCAGGTTGTGTATCAGGTGGAAGGACATTTCTTTCAAATTTAATCTAGATTAAACTAAGATAACTTTCTGTCAAGGATTTATTCTTTAACAGTAAGCATTTTTAGTGTTATTTATTTATATACAGTTGCAGGAAAAAGTATGTGAACCCTTTGGGATTACTTGGATTTGTGCATACATTGGTAATTAAATGTGTTCTGATCCTCATCTAAGTCACAACAATAGACAAACACAGTCTGCTTGAACTAATACCACACAAAAACTCTATATATGTTTTCATGGTTTTATTGAACACAACATGTAAACATTCACTGTGCAGGGTGGAAAATGTATGTGAACCTTTGGATTTGGACAAATCTTTGGACAAATCTGCTTATAGACCTCCTCCCAAATATGACAGAGCCTCTGTTAAATATGATAAATTCATCCCTTAAAATAGACCATGTCCCCAAACCCTAAAATGTGCAATCATTAAACCACTACTTAAAAAAATCCAACTTGGATCCTCTAATTCTGTCCAACTACAGGCCAATATCTAACCTTCCTTTTCTCTCTAAAATCTTAGAAACAATTGTGTTCAACAAACTGAATTGCCATATTCTAAGTAATAACATTCATGAAGTTTAACAGTCAGGTTTCAGGTCTCACCAAAGCACTGAGACAGCATTAATAAAAGTCCCCCACTGAGCCTTGGTCCTCCCAAGTTTTCTTCCTAAATGTAACATCATAATAGGGAGTTTTTTCTTGCCACAGTCACTTCAAGTTGCTCTTTGGGGGTTTAGGCTTTGGACTCTGTAAAGCTGCTTTGTGACAACACACTGTTGTAAAAAGCGCTTTATAAATAAATTACTTGAACTTAACTGGTTGACCCTCCTTTGGCAGCAACAACCTCAACCAAACGTTTTTGTAGTAGATCAGACCTGCAGGATTTTTTGCTTTTCGCAAAACTGTCTCAATTCAGCAATGTTCTTGGGATATCTGGTATAACTCGATCTTTTTAGTTCATGCCACATCATCTAGGTTGGTTGAAGACAGGCGTATTTTCCTCTGTATATGACATTCGGTTTTTGATTTACTTTTATGTTTGGATCGTTGTCCTGTTGCATCCTCCATCCTCCGTTCAGCTTCAGTTGGCAGACAAATGGTCTTGTTTTCATGCAAAATCTCTTGGTAAATTTGGGAATTCATTTTTCTGTTGATGATGGCATTTGAGGCAGCAAACCTGTCTTACCATGGACACATGAAGGCTTTTAAAGATACTTTCGTAACCCTTTCCAGCTTCATGCAAGTCAACAATTCTTGAATGTAGGTCTTCTGCGAGCTCTTTTGTGCGATGCATGATTCACATCAAGCAATTCTTCTTTAGAACAGCAAACTCAAAACTGGTGTGTGTGTGTTTATCTCATCACATTGATTGGACTACAGGTTGGCTAACTCCTGGCTCCAATTGGCTTTTAGAAAAGTAATTAGTGTAGGGGTTCACTGTGAATGTGAAGCTCAATAAAAACATGCAAACAGATAACTTATTTTGTAGTATTAGTTTAAACAGACCGTGTTTGTCTATTGTTGTGTTTATCTATTGTGTCTAATGCATCATTGATGCATTTTGTGCATTTTTATAAGATAGGTGTTGTGGCACAGGGGCAGGATCAGACTTTGTGAATGGAAGGCAAAAATAGAAATCAGATCGTAAAAAGAGATGCAGCTGCAGGTTGTCTTTTTGATTAATCGTTTCAGCCATCCGGTGGTAGTGAGTGTTGAAGATAAAAGGAGCATGAGCCTATAAGTAAGAAAGAAAGATTGACTGACAGATGATCTGTTTCTGCTGGATTGTGCATACAGAAAGCTGAAAAGCTTGTGTAGTTGTTCTGTTGTGGCAAATAAAGCTGTTCTGTCTCCATAGTTTTAATAAACTTATTTGATAAACAACAATACATTACAAATTACTTTATGAAATTAGCTTAACGAAAAAAAACAACTGAAAAAAAAACAACAAAAAAAGAAAGGTATTTGTGGAAAAAAATAGAATTCAAGTATGTGTTAACTCAAGTCCAAGGAATTAAGACATTAGAAATGATATATAAGATCTATATAAGACATATAACATATACAAGTATTGCTGCCCATTAATCTGGAAATGGAGAAATTTTCCAACACTTTGAATTCAGTTATTTTACAGTACTGCTTATGATTTATTACCAAAAAAACATAAGACAGCTAACAGCCTCAGAAAGCCCTAAAGATTCCAGTACATTTTAGAGAATCCATACAAAAAACAGCAGAATCTAGAGGCCTCAACAAGTTAATACAATAATTTTGATTTACTGTTTATTGTTGTGAATGTTCCTAAACCTGCTGTGTGACAATTTTATTTTGTAAAAATAATTAAGTATTTATTATATATATATATATATATATATATTTTAATTATCTTCCACTTTCTTCCACTTCCCCCCTATCGCTGGGCACACACACACACACACACACACACACACACACACACACACACACACACACACACGCTAT
>JAOUQT010330956.1:0-13430 GCA_025769995.1 Xyliphius kryptos
TGGACTGTGGGAGGAAACCGGAGAACCCGGAGGAAACCCATGCGGACACGGGGAGGACATGGAAACTCCACCCAGATCGGGATTCAAACCGGGAATCCCCAGTGCTGAGAGGAAAACGTGCTAAACCACTAAGCCACCGTGCCGCCCTGCAAATTAAATCATAGGTTATAATTCGCAACGATTAATGGTCTCCATGGAGACGGGTTACACATTCTGTAACACACGCACACAGAAAGGAACCTGTCCATCACTTTTGACCGTCTGGCTCTGAGAAGACAGCACCACCCGCAGAACCGCAGCGCAGTGTGAAAACAGAGGCTTTCCTGAAAGACTCGAAACAAAGCTGCAGGTCACCGTGCAGCTCATTCATCTCAACTGATCGAGAAAATAACCAAAACTTCATGAGGTCGCCTGGTTCAAACACAAAGGTCATTACCAGGTCATTACCAGGTCGTTACCAGGTGGTTACCAGGTGGTTACCAGGTCGTTACCAGGTCATTACCAGGTCGTTACCAGGTGGTTACCAGGTCGTTACCAGGTCATCACCAGTTGGTTACTAGGTCATTACGAGGTGGTTACCAGGTCGTTACCAGGTCATTACCAGGTCATTACCAGATGGTTACGTCATGGCTGGTTGAGTTTGGTGTAGACTGACCTCAACCACATCCAACAGCCAGGTCCTCACTGCCAACGTCAGTGTCTGACCTCTCACAGACCCTCACAGACACACTCCAAAATCGTGAAGAAAGCCTAGCTGAGACAGTGGAAAAGAGGAAATGGGGTCTCATAAAAAATAGGTTTCATTCCCGGTTGTTAAAAAGATAAAAAGCTTTTGTTTCCTCAAATAAACAATAAAGCAATAAGGCACTAGAGGGCGGCATTATGGCACGGTGGCTCAGTGGTTAGCATGTTCTCCTCTCAGCGCTGGGTGGTGTTTGTCCTCTCCGTGTCCGTGTGGGTTTTCTCCGAGTTTTCCGGTTTCCTCTCACAGTCTAAAACCATGGATTCAAGGTAAATTGGCTGCTCTAAATTGCCCCTATAGCCTGTGTGTGGGTGAGTGAGTGTGTGTGTACCCAGTGATGGATTGGCGCCCCCTCCTGGGTGTATCTGCCCAGAGCCCGAGACGTTCTCCCCTGGATGGGCATGAGGAACCCCCCGTTACCCTCGTAGAGTATTAAGCAGATGATGGATGTTAAGGCCGATCTGACGGCGGCAGAAGGAAGTTGTGTGAAGCGTGTTGTATAAAGCAGAAGGTCAGACTTTATTTACGGGCTGCACGGCGTCCTCAGTTCTCGGTTCTCCTCACAGGGTTCTGTTTTGCGGTTTCTGATGGAGTCAATAATTTCATTCGGTTTATTTTTGGCTCGGTGGTTGAATATTTATGGCAGAGTGCTGAGAACACGGGGAGGCCGTTCCCACACCGGACCACGGTACTCTCGGGTCCCTGTCACGGGTCCTTTGAGGTGCAGAACGTCGGAGCTTTCTGTTCTGTCGTCTGCAGCAGCAGATGTTTACCATCCTGTACTCTGATTGGCAGAAAGCGTTTCCTGTCACAGATGAAGCCACGACGAAAACGACTGAACTTTCATCTTGAGCATGTTTAGATCTTTGCATGTTCTCCCCGTCTCAGTGTGGGTTTCCTCTGGAAGCTGCAGTTTCCTGACACGGTTTATTTTTTGGTTTATTTACAGAAGTGGAAGAAGGTGTGGTCTATTCTGTACCGGGAGAGCGTCTGTTCCATCTCACGCCTGGAGTTCTTTGAGTTTAAGGATGGATCCTCGGGAACGCTGGAGAAATCCAGGAGCAAGCAGGAGAACAAAAAAGTAAGAGCTTTAGATGAAACGACGCTCCAGGAGCTCAGGGTTCGTTCGTACATGCTGGATCTATACATCAGCGGCGTTATAGATCTGAAGGTTTCCATGGTGACTCGTTAAGGCTGATTTCATCACTCGCTGGTGGACGCTGATAAAGATGCAGGGATAGGTTCTAATAAATAATAAAGGTGCTTGTTACAGCTTTAGCTTCAAAGTTAAGTAACACTGACACAGTGCAGCAAATGATTCTGAATCAGTTTTACAAAGAGACTCTGAATCAATGTATAGGATTCAAAGTTTTGTGGATCATTCTAAACGTCAACAAACAGATTCCAAATCACTTTTGTTGTGATGATTCAGTTTTGCGAGTAATTCGGAATTAGTTTTGTCAGTGAATTTGAATCAGTTTGTTGAGTGATTCTGATTCAGTTTTGTGAAAAAGTCTGAATTCTGACTATGTAACTGATTCCAAACCAGTTTACTGTGAGATTTTAAATAACGCCTGTAAATGACTCAGAATCAGTTGTGTGAGTAAATTTGAATCAGTTTGTGAATTCAGAGTATGTAACTGATTTCAAATTAGTTTAGTGAAATATATTAAGTAACATCCATAAATGATTCTGATTCAGTTTTTTATGTGATTCTGATTCAGTTTTGTGAGGGATTCTGAACAAGTTTAGTAAGTGATTCTAATTCAGTTTTGTATGTGATTCTGATTCAGTTTTGTAAGTGATTCTGATTCAGTTTTGTAAGTAATAAGTAATTCTGAATCTGTTTTGTGATTGATTCCAGTTCAGTATTGCAAGTAATTTTGAATCAGTTTTGTAAGTGATTCTGAATCGGTTTTGTGATTGATTCCAATTTAGTATTGTGAGGGATTCTGATTCAGTTTTGTTAATGATTCCGATTCAGTTTTGTGAGTGATTCCGATCCAGCATTGTGAGTGATTCCGATTTAGTTTTGTTAATGATTCTGATTCAGTTTTGTGAGTGATTCTGATTCAGTTTTGTGATTTATTCCAATTCAGTTTTGTTAATGATTCCGATTCAGTTTTGTTAATGATTCTGATTCAGTTTTGTTAATGATTCTGATTCAGTTTTGTTAATGATTCTGATTCAGTATTGTGAGTGATTGTGATTCAGTTCCGTGAGAATGTCTGTGAGTAAGATTTGGGTGAAGGGGAAGATCGCTGACACTGGGGGGGAGGGGGGGGAACCTTTGAGGTCAACGTGGGATAAAAAATGCGGTGTCTAACTTAAAGCAAGGTTTAATTTTTGTGCAGGGTGGACGAGCTGTAGTCTGTAGATTTAGCATGTTCTCCTTTCATCTTTGACTGGTGGGTTTTCCTTACTATCCACCCTACTGAGTCCCCCCCCCGTCCCCCCCCCATGCAGGAGCCGCAGTTGAGGTGATGCGTTATTGACTAACGCCTCATTGCGTCCCCACAGATCATAAAGCTGAGCGACTGCATCCGGGTGACGGACTCGGACGTGGACGGCTGTCCTAAAGACTGCAGGGCGTTTCTGGTGGAGACCACAGAGAAGACGTTTGTGTTTGCCGTGGAGGCCGTGGAGCTGAGGGACTGGATCCAGAAGCTCTGCGAGATCGCGTTTCCGGTACGTCAGAGACGCTAAACGTTGTCGTGACGCGTATGGAGTACGGATCTGTGAGGGTCCTGATGTTTCAAACGCGCTCTCTCCTCCCACGAGAGGCTGAAGCATTTACACAAACTCTAAGAGCGTCCGAACCTGCAGGTTACACGATAAAGAGCGCCCTCTGCTGTTCACCCTCATCACACCATTTGGTGATTACAAACGAGGGGGCGTGGCATTGTTTAAAAAATACACACCACCATAAACAACTGATTCAAAAATGCATTCTTCGACAAATACTGCCTTCTAGTGGCCAACATAAAGAATGCAGTTCATTAAAAACACATTGAAAACACAATTGTTAATAATCTGGGCCTCCGCGACGTGATCTAGTCCGTTTTTTCAGATGAACGCTGTTCATAAACTGCCATCTAGTGGCAAAATGACAGAACAACAGCCGCAACAGGTTCATTGCTCGTCGGGAATCGGCTTGCTGTTTATATTAATCTGTATTATATAATAAAAAATAACGTATCGTTAAATCACGCATTGATACAAATGTTAGGCGCTCAGAGGTGCGTGTTAATGATGTCACAAACGGCTCAGCCAATCAGATTTAAAGAGCAGAACGACACGTTTTATAACCTGCATTAAGACGGTGCTGTATTGTAGTTTATAAAACGGGTAGACCCGCCCCTAAAATCTGATTGGCTGAGCCGTTTGTCCAGCGCTTCACATTCATATCTACAATGTTTTTTTCATATAATTTGGCCACTAGATGGCAGTATTTGATTGTTTGAGAAACTGTATCCGGTTACTCCGCTTTTAAAACTGGACTATACGTTACATTTACGAATTAAATGCTCATGTATCGTATTTTAAGACACTAGAGGGCGTGACATTATTGTGAATAAATCACGGGAAAGAGGAGTAGCTGTTCACCGCTACGCGTCGGGCCCAACAACACCTCTTTCCCGTGGTTTATTCACAATAATGTCACGCCCTCTAGCGCCTTACTGCGTTATTTACATTAAAACCTGAACCCATGCAGACCGCCGTACATCTTGAAGCTCGTAACCCTGATGTCTGAAGCGGAAGTGTGAGGTTGCGATGACGGTCCACAGACGGACAGACATCCTGTCAGGATCACACCAGAAGCGGCGCACGAGCAACGCGACAGGAAGTTCAAAGGGGGCGAGAGCAGACGGTCTGCAGCACTCGTTGCTGATGCACGTTGGGGAATAACGCGGCGCGGCGAAACCACGGCGTGAACCACAGGGCGTCACAACAGGCTGCTTCATCACGATGCCATGACGTCTCCGTGCCCGTAGTTTAGGGAAGGCCCATCGTGACTCCTGAAATGTCCTCCCCTCTACCCGTGCGCCAATCGCCTCGCGTCCTCACTTCCCCTCTACCCGTGCGCCAATCACTATACGCCAAGTGCCCCGCGTAATCCCCTCCCCTCTAACCGTGCGCCAATCGCTATATGTTATAAAAATGGTGAAAGAGGAGGCGGCGCCCTCCTGCCCGGGAAGGCTGTTACTGCGACATTGCCGTCACTAATAAACCGAACTTTGGGGGATTGGGGGGGTTTGGGGGAGGTGCCTTGTTCCCCCCGCTGTGTAGAACGGGTTCCTTTAATGAATCGGTCTGTAAACGTTCCTGATTGGTTCTCTCTGTGTGAACTGCAGATGAAATGGAGCGAACGGGGAACGTTGAGGAAAAACAGTTTACCACCGGACGCCGCCGAGGTCTCGATGACGGACAACTCGCTGTACTGCGGTAAAGAGGCTGGTAAGATCCACATACTGACATGAAACTAAATGATGGAACCGACATGGAAGGTTCCTCCTGGATCCTCTGAATGACGCCATGAGGAGTCATGGTGCTAATAATGCTACATGTAGCGTCCATGTATGCTAACGTTTTGCAGAGAGTCAGAAAATAAAGTGAAGAAAACCTAAGTTCCTGAATCATGGGATACGCACGTCAGTGCCCCACCCCCTCCTTCCCTGACAGAGCCCCACCCCCCTCCACTCTACCTTGGACCTTCTGTAGGAGCTTTATATCTGATTACTGTAACTATGACAACAGCGTACGTCGTTGCAGTGAGAGGCGTTTCGGCGTACGACGTCGCAGTGAGAGGCATTTCGGTGTACGATGTTGCAGTGAGAGGCATTTCGGCGTACGACGTCGCAGTGAGAGGCATTTCGGCGTACGACGTCGCAGTGAGAGGCATTTCGGCGTACGACGTCGCAGTGGGAGGCATTTCGGCGTACGACGTCGCAGTGAGAAGCATTTCGGCGTACGATGTCGCAGTGAGAGGCGTTTCGGCGTACGACGTCGCAGTGAGGGACATTTTGGTGTACGTCGTCGCAGTGAGAAGCATTTCGGCGTACGATGTCGGAGTGAGAGGCGTTTCGGCGTCCGACGTCGCAGTGAGGGACATGTCGGTGTACGTCGTCGCAGTGAGAAGCATTTCGGCGTACGACGTCGCAGTAAGAAACATTTCGGCGTACGATGTCGCAGTGAGAGGCGTTTCGGCGTACGCCGTCGCAGTGAGAGGCGTTTCGGTGTACGCCGTCGCAGTGAGGGACATTTCGGTGTACGTCGTCGCAGTGAGAAGCATTTCAGCGTACGACGTCGCGGTGAGAGGCATTTCGGCGTACGATGTCGGAGTGAGAGGCGTTTCGGCGTATGCCGTCGCAGTGAGGGACATTTCGGTGTACGTCGTCGCAGTGAGAGGCGTTTCGGCGTACCACTTTGCAGTGAGAGGCGTTTCGGTGTACGCCATCGCAGTGGTGCGTCATGGAACCTTGTGTGCTTCTGGTTGATGTTCTCATGGTTGAACTGAGGCTGTCGTGACGTGTGAGGGTGCAGCTGTGTGCGAGGTGGTTCCTTTATTCTGACAGGAACTAAAACTGTGAGAACAACACATTTACATTTTTCTGAAATAACGTACAATGATCTGAAGGAACGTTTCTCTTAAAACAACCAAAAAAATGTAAATATAAAACTTTCATCTTGCAAAAAAAAGATGAGGACTGAATGTTCTGTAGGGTTCGGTGTTGACCCGATCCCCATGGCGATTCTCCACACTGTACCGTCGTCTCGTGGGCGAGCAGCGTTCATGGGAAACTGTGATGATGTAAAGACGCAGGTTGGAGATGAAGAGCATAATGCAGTTTCCCCACAAAACCAACTTCCTGAACACAACACTCAGCTGGCAGAGGAAAAGAGAGAGAGGGAGGAAATGCAGTGTTTCCTTACGACCTGACAATAAGAACGAGCAAAACGGTCCTGGGTTCGGTTCCCAGTCCGGTTGTACGACGAGGTGGAACTGTGTGAGGGCGTGCGGCCGGCTGGGGCGACACAGACCGATCACTGGACGGTCTGTCGGTACAAATGCGTCGTAAACAAGTCAACATGAAAAGCTGAAGCTGGCGCTCTGGGAAGCTTCTGCTCGTCGTCTTCTGGTTCTATTTCTGAAACCGTTCTGCTTTTCGGCGGAAGGAAGGAACTGTGTCATCCTTCAGCTCGCTGTAGAAAACCAGAAGTTTACGGCGTGTGCAAACACAAACTCGATGCTGTAACAGTTCCCAGAGTCGCGTCAGAGGAAGGCCGGGGTTTTCGACGTGCGACCCCGCGTAGGAGGCGGGGTTGTGTTAGAATCGTACGACTCTCAGGTGACGGTCGGGAAACTTTCCTGAGGAAATTGAAATTTCCCAGTTTGAGTCACCGCCGCAGGGATAGGAATAAACACAACAGCACACCCGCCGGCGGGATCAGAGTTTACAGAAACACTGCTCTCTGCTGGACTCGCCACGCCATAGCGGCATTTTATATAGATGTTATAGATGCAGTTATGCTTAGCTCCTTCCATTTTCTAATAATTGGCCCGTAGCGAGAGGCGTTTCAGTGTACGACGTCGCAGTGAGAGGCGTTTAGACGTACGACGTCTCAGTGAGAGGCGTTGCGGTGTATAACGTCGCAGTGAGAGGCGTTGCGGTGTATAACGTTGCAGTGAGAGGCGTTTCGGCGTACGACGTCGCAGTGAGAGGCGTTTCGGTGTACGACATCGCAGTGAGAGGCATTTCGGCGTACGACGTCTCAGTGAGAGGCGTTGCGGTTTATAACGTCGCAGTGAGAGGCGTTTAGACGTACGACGTCGCAGTGAGAGGCGTTTAGACGTACGACGTCGCAGTGAGAGGGGTTTAACTGTATGACGTCTCAGTGAGGGGCGTTTAACTGTATGACGTCGCAGTGAGGGAGGGAGGTTTCGGCATACGACGTCGCGGTGAGAGGCCTTTCGGTGTACGACGTCGCAGTGAGAGGCGTTTAACTGTATGACGTCGCAGTGAGAGGCGTTTCGGTGTACAACATCGCAGTGAGGGATGTTTCAGCGTACGCCGTCGCAGTAAGAGGCCTTTCGGTGTACAACGTCGAAGTGAGAGGCTATTAACTGTATGACGTCTCAGTGAGGGAGGAAGGTTTCGCCGTACGACGTCGCAGTGAGAGGCGTTTTGGCGTACGACGTCGCAGTGAGAGGCGTTTAACTGTATGACGTCTCAGTGAGGGAGGAAGGTTTCGCCGTACGTTGTCGCAGTGAGAGGTCTTTCGGCGTACGACGTCGCAGTAACAAACGTTTCGGCGTACAATGTCACAGTGAGAGGCCGTAAACAGAGGCGGAGGTTTCACGGACAAAATCAATAGATGGCGAATGCGGTGTGATGTCTGAAGCAGTAGCATGGTTTTTCTTATTTTACGAGCCGTCTGTGAGGCAGCATGCGAGAACCTCTGAACAAACCACAAAAGGAGAAGTGAGAATCCCTGATAGAATGATTAACCGAGGACGAAAAACTGGAACGTTGTCAAGCCGTCGTTCTCATGGCGCTCCGATGAGGGCGTGGTAGCTCAGCGGTTAGGGTGTTGAGCTGTCAATCAGACGGTTGTGGGTCCTCTGAAGTTACTCCTGTGGGTCCTTGAGCAAGACCCTTGACCCTCATTGCTCCAGGGTTCTGGATCAACCATCGAGTTGGGATACCTGGAAGTGGCTTTTGATAAATGACCAAAAATGAGACGAGTCCAACGGAGAGAACAGAGCGTGCATCCTCCCCATGCACGACGGGTTCGAATCTGCGATACTTAAAGGTTAAATGAAGACCGGAGAGGAACGGCGCCACTTCTGCTCTGGGCAGCTCGGTCAGAATGATGCTCCTCAGACGTGTGACTCAGACCAGTTCTGCTTTTGGTTCACATCATTAAAACCATCACGCCGCGATCAGACGGCGTTCATCTGTCATCGGCCGTAGCGCCCACGACCTGGTCCCCAAATCACCCGGACGGCGTGTGCTGACCTCTGTATGGCGGCACAACGCTGCTGTGACACCTCCGGGTCAGTGGAACCGTGACGGTCAGATATAGAGACCCCTCTGGTAGAAACATGTCACTGCAATAATCTGCAATAATCATCATGTGTTGGTCTCCTTTGATCTCTAAACCTCAGAACCTCTGTGTCTAAAACATCTGGACCTAACAGACTCCTGTCCTCCCGTTTCAGCAATGAAGGACTTTAAGGTGACCATGAGACGCACGGACGCCGCGGAGAGATGCGAACTGAGAGGACACTACCTGTTACGGACCGACAACGACAGCCTCCTTTTGAAAGAACCTAAAACGGGGGAGGTGCTTTACACCTGGCCGTATCGCTTCCTCCGTAGATTCGGACGAGACAAGGTGAATATACGCTGCTCTCTTTATATTAATATAACTCACTTTGTTTTATTTTTATTTACATTAAGGATTCAAAATATAGCCATGAGGCACTAGTGGACGCTATTATTGGGAATGAATCATTAGGGCAGTTACACATTTTTTCCCTGTGATTTATTTACAGGGCAGATACACCCAGGAGAGGGCGCTAATCTATCGTTGGGCACTCACTCACACACAGACTATAGGGGCAATTTGGAGCATTCAATTTACCTTAAATCCACGTTTTTGGACTGCGGGTGAAAACTGGAGAACCCAGAGGTAACCGCAATCTGGGTGGTTTCCATGTCCTCCCCGTGTCCGCGTGGGTTTTCTCCCACTGTCCAAAAACATGGATTCAAGGTAAATTGAATGCTCTAATTGCCCCATATAATTTTTGTGTTTGGCTGTGTGAGTGAGTGTGTGCCCAGCGATACACTCAGATACACCCAGGACAGGGTGCCAATCCATCGCTGGGCACACACACTCACACACACAAACACACTACGGGGCAATTTAGAGCATCCAATTTACCTTGAATCCGTTTTTGGACTGCGGCTGAAAACTGGAGAACCTGGAGGAAAGCACAATCTGGGTGTAGTTGTATTCGCGTGGGTTTCCTCCGAGTTCTCTGGTTTTCTCCCACATTTCAAAAATGTGGATTCAAGGTAAGTTGAATGCTCTAAATTGCCCCTGTGTGTGTTTGTGTGTGTGAATGTGTGAGTGAGTGAGTGCCCAGCAATGGATTGGCACCCTGTCCTGGGTGTATTGCTGGGCACACACACACACACACACACACACACACACACACACACACACAAACACACACAGGGGCAATTTAGAGCATTAAACTTACCTTGAATCCATGTTTTTGGACTGTGAGAGGAAACTGGAGAACCCGGAGGAAACCCGCGCAGACACGGGGAGGACATGGAAACTCGGGATTCGAACCGGAACCACAGCGCTGAGAGGAGAACATGCCAACCCCTAAGCCGCCGCCTTATATACAGTTGTACTTTATATAAAAATGAATGTAAAAGTCTAATGTATAGAACGGCGTAGACATTTCTCGCCAGCTAAATAATTTTGATCCAAATTATTAATAACTTCAACTTTTCACGCCGTTCGCCACGTTAGCGTTCTTAATGGCGCTTTGGATCGCATTACGGCTCGTTTTCTTTGGTCCCTTTTTTGGTCCCATGAAGGCGCACAAGGGAAACTTAACGCGGACAATGAGACGGGTCCGCATCGCGTGATTATGGCGAAATCTAGTGCGTTTTTTAAAACGAGCGCTAATCGCTGAGATACCGATTTCTCCATCAAATAACAATATGCCCCCTAGTGGACACATTACAGAATGCAGGTGTAGTGCTCGGCGGGAACCGGCTCACTGTTTATATTAATCCGTATAACATCATTTAAATTAATGTATTGTGTAACATGAAGCGCTCAGAGGTGTGCGTTATCGTCAGTGATGTCACGGCTGGACAAACGGCTCGGCCAATCAGATTTAAGGAGCGGAATGACCCCTTATAAGAATATATACTTTAATAAAAAGCTGTTCCGTTCGGTTCTCCTGTTTGACTGCCGGGATAGGCTACCAAACTAACCGAGCCACTATATGGACAAAAATATTGGGACGCCTCCACATACGACCCGCAGCAGGTTCTCTAGCAGATTAGGTTCTAGTTCCTCTTTAAGGTGCTGGATCTTATCCAACACAGAAAAAGGCCTTCCCCAAATTGTTGGAAGCATTAATAGGGAAGTTCTTCAAGTTCAATTAACTTCTTGATTTGTGGGACCAAATGAACCTTTATTCTGTAAATTAAATGACTGTCCCAAAATTTTTGTCCATTTGAGGAACCTTAGAATGGGGGAGGGGGGGGGTGGAATTTATTTATTTGTAATTTATAGATCTTTGTTTGTTGTTGTTGTTTTTGGTGAAACCAGACGACGTTCTCGTTTGAAGCCGGGAGACGGTGCGACTCCGGTGAAGGAAACTTCGAGTTCGAAACCAAACAGGGAAACGGAATTTTCCAAAACATTGAGGCAGCGATCAACGTGCAGAAGGAGAGTTTATCCCAGCAGGCGTTAACCACCCCGCGGGAACGAGAGCCCGCCCCCCAGCCCCCGAAAGTGGTGGCCCCTCCGGACGAGAGCGCTACGATATACAGCATGCTGAGCGACGGCGCCATCAAGGACAAACCCAAAGCATCGTCTC
Source organism: Xyliphius kryptos (assembly GCA_025769995.1). Taxonomy (NCBI): domain Eukaryota; kingdom Metazoa; phylum Chordata; class Actinopteri; order Siluriformes; family Aspredinidae; genus Xyliphius; species Xyliphius kryptos. The sequence continues at coordinate 11,379 of JAOUQT010330956.1, forward strand.
CTCACCGCGGCAGACTGGAGACGCCAACCGATAAGCACCTCACCGGGGTCAAGAGCCTGAACATAGACACGCGACCCGCCCCCAAAAAGAGCCAGGTCAAGAACTTCCGCAGCTGTCCGTTAGCCAGCACGGAGGACGAGGCCTACTCGCGGGTCACGGCGCCGCTGTCCGAGCTGCCGGACAAATCTGAGCACGAGGGCAAGAAACGCGTCCTGCATCACGTGGTGAGTTCCCCGGAATCGGATTACTCGCTTCCTTTCGACAGCATCGCTAAGAACATCATGGTGGACATGTTAGCCGCGTCGCTCCTGGTGCCGCCGCCTGCGCCAGAAGCCCGAGGTCAGAACGGCGCCGCCGCCAAACCCGCGGAGCCGCTCTACGACAGCATCGACGAGACCGCCATCAGGTCCGCGTTCACACACAAACCGTCGACGCGTTCTCGAATGGAGCACATCTACGACGAGCCCGAGAGCTGCGCCGTGCCCGCCGTGCCCCCCGCCCTGTACGACGACCCGGAGGAGGTCCGGAGTCAGGCCTGGAGGACCCACGGCTCCGCCGGCGACCCCGCCGGACACGAATACCCCTACAACGCGCACGCCGACGACTATGCCGTTCCAAAACCTCCCAGGAGAGCCGTGCTTCAGGGGGAGGAGGACAAAAAGAAAGAACAGCGGAGTTCGGTGGAGGACGCGGCGTCGCCGTACGATAACTTCGTTCCGAAAAGATAAACCGTCTGAAGGAGCCTTATTTAAAATATTAAACATCCTGCAGGTTTATTATTAACTCTTTATTTCTGCAACATTTTGGAGGCCGTGGGAACGCCGCGGTTTTGGAGAATTCAGAACCGGCTACGTTTTTACAGTTTTAAAGGACACTGTTCACTGGTTTTTAGATCAAGACTTTAAAGAAATCCGGCATCCAGCTTCAGTGCAGTACAGTGTTGTAGAATGCAGTGTTGTACAGTACAGTACAGTGCAGTGTAATGTTGTGCATACAGTGTTGTACAGTACAGTACAGTGCAGTGTTGTAAAGTACAGTACAGTGTTGTTCTGTGCAGTAGAGTGCAGTGTTGTACAGTACGGAACAGTGTTGTTCTGTGCACTACAGTGCAGTGTTGTACAGTACAGTGCAGTGCAGTAGAGTGCAGTGTTGTACAGTACGGAACATTGTTGTTCTGTGCACTACAGTGCAGTGTTGTAAAGTACGGTACAGTGTTGTTCTGTGCACTACAGTGCAGTGTTGTACAGTACAGTGCAGTAGAGTACAGTGTTGTACAGTACAGTGTTGTACAGTACAGTGCAGTGTTGTACAATGCAGTGTTGTACAGTATGGTGCAGCGTTGTACAGTGCAGTGCAATGTTGTACAGTGAAGGAGCTGGATGTGTAACTATAGAATTGTAAACATACGCACCGCACTGAACTGAAGGACAAATGACCGTATGATGTGGAATGAATCACTGTACAGTGCTCTATTTCTCCTGTGTGTTTTATCAGGCAGTGCATTCTGTTTTTATAATAAGTATACATGACGTTCCGTTGGGTCTGTACTGAGTTCACAAGCTGTGACCCTGTGAGGGAGGAACACGCCCCCCCCCCAAATCACAGGTGTAATGATTATTATTATTATTATTAAATTTGGAATCTTTCCTGTAAATAAATGCCATGACTCAGAGGCTGTCTGTGCGTTTTTAAAGCGTATCTGTACGAACGCCGCGCGGCTGATTCTAATGCTTTTCTGGCAGCAGGGGGAGCCCCGTCAGATTTTCCACTGTTCTGAGGACAGCAGTGGAAGGTTCTGTGGTGTGGAACCCTCTGAGCTCTGCTGCCACCACAGGACATGGGCTGAAACCACACTCTCCTTCTGCAGATTGTACAGCTGCACCCCCCCCCCCCTACACCCCCTACACCCCCTACACCCCCCACTGCAAACGGCCCGTGCTTTGATTTTGGCTTAAATTCAAACTCTATTCTTTCACAGCTGATTTGATTGGGGGGGACGGCGGGATGGACGGGGGGAGGGGAGGGGGTGCAGGTGATTAAAGTGTCCCTCAG